>APFE031019428.1:99399-117514 GCA_000404065.3 Pinus taeda
CGGGAGAATGTAATTCTTTTGTGTATTGTTGTGATGGGCGGATTCAATAAAGCATTCAACCATAACATAATTCCGCATCGGGTCCACGTACATTATCGCAATCGGTGCTTGGGCGTGGCAAGGCTTCATAACATATGTGATTGTGATGGATGCGATAATGCATTGAACCATAGTTATTATCGTCGGGTCTGCAACCTTATCGGAATCGGCACTCGGGTGTGGCAGCGCTTTACAGCTTGCGATCTCCGCTCCGAAATGTTGATGCGATAATCGCTATCAGTGATTGCAGTGGTCCACTGGACATATTGTAGCGCCGCTCCCGAAGTGTAATGTGCCATAGATGTCCGTTGATAGTGTTAAGCATATATATATGGGTTTTCTCTCCGCCGATAGTATTAAAGCATACATATATGGGTTTTTGGCCATCGATAGCTTCCGATAGTGTAATCCGCCTGCATATACACTATATTACTCCCTGATAGTGCATTCTTCGACATTCTTGCTCCCGTAATATTATCTGTGGCATATGTGGCTTCCGATGGCTGTTAAATGCATGCATATATATGTCTGTGCTCTGATAGTTCTGTTAAATGCATGCGTATAAGCTCTGTCATATTTGCATGCCTCCATTTGCTCTGTCTGCTCTTTGCGTTGTTTGCTCCTCTGGTGGCTCTGTCTCCTCTTCTTTGGTTGTGTCTGCTCCTCTCAGCTCCATCTGCTCCTCTTGGCTCCGTCTGCTCCTCTTGGCTCCTCTTGGCTCCATCTGCTCCTCGAATATTGCCATATTGACATCAATGACAATCTGTGTCCAACAGTTAACACATAACAAAACGTACCTGCCTCCCTTTATAGTTAAGAACCATTGTCTGGATGTGTTGGGAAATTATTGTGTTGTTTTGAGTGAGGTCACGAGTTTGAGCCTGACCTCTGCCCAACCAAAATTTTGATTGAACCCGGGGGAGGACACGTGGCAGCCCCAGGCTTAGCCACAAGTCACCTCCCTATTGGTCCACCTATAAAACATTAAACCAATGACATTCTAACACTTGTCACTATATGGTGATTCCACTTGCAAGGCATATTTTGAGGATATTCCATGAAATATTCTAAGGAATATTATTTTTGCTAACTGGGTTGTACAGATGCCCAGTCACCATCCCTGTTAGCTCCTACACCAAATTTGCTTATTTGGGAAAATGAACAAATCGCGTTTCTGGGAGTATACGATGTTCATTTCGAGCGAAACGAGTTGCGCTGGATTCGGGATGATGAACACTATGAAGTTGTTTAGGTTCCACACCATTCTGAAAAACTTTGGTATTGGGGCAAATTTTGAGCTCCTGATCACTCTTCCCCACTCCAAAACGTTTGGTCTCCAAAAGTTCACTTTCAATTGTTCAACATTTGAAGGTACAGTTCCTTCATTTTTCCAAAATCGATCCAATCGATGTTTGTAGTGCCCTGACTTGTACTTTGTCTTGGCACTTTCTCAAGATGAACTTGAAATATAACTTAACCAAAGAATTCAAGTTCAATGTTCTTCTCGACTTGTCCATGTTGCTATGGCCATCCACAACAACATCCTTTCCAAGAAGAATTCCAAGGTTCTCATATGCAAAATCCTTATTGAGGATAAGATCGTAAAAGACTTTGCCAAATGAACCAAAACAAGCTTCACATAGTGAATACTTGTATAACTTGAGTGCTTAACACATTTGGAACATACTAAATTTGTTGTAACTACTCATACAACAATTTTAAAATTCTTTCTTAAACTACAAATAGGAACACATTTTACAAAATGGAATAACTTGACTCCCAAATTTTCCATTCAAATTGACTATCAACAAGCCAAACTAGCATAATAATGCCCAAAGAAAACATTGTTGCATATAAGTGATTTATTTATGAACATCACTTTTACAAGTTACCCAACTATGGGGATATGAAACTAGTGCAAAACAAATATTTAAAAACTTCAACTAGATAAATAGTCTGCCCATTTCTTACCCAACCAGGTTTATGAACCCTCTATTTGAACCTTTTCTGAACCCTTTCTTCTTTTGTCGATTCCTCTTCTGGTGCTTACATAATTTTCTTTCCCTTACCGGGATGAAGTTGTGGTAACAACTTCTAACACTTCTTGATCCATTGGCCACTGATATTACAATGAGTGCAAAAGTTCTTTTGAGCTTCCTTTGGCTAACATGCCTTTAACCTTGGATGAGATTTTCTCTTTTCGGTCTCAATTCCATTAGACATAAACATCTTATTGATGATTGTTTTTCTTTTATAGCACTTATCTACACAATGGTTAGATGAAAGGAAATAGGTGCATGGAAAAACATTCCTCAACATGTTATTCAAATCAGCATGTTGTTTTCTATTATGAAAAGCATTTGAATTAACAGGATGATTATACCACTTTTTGTTGTCCTTTGGCTTACGCTTCTTGTGTGAGGAACTTGCATGAAAAGAAGAACTTAACTTTGTTTCTTCTTAAACTTGTTCATCTCTCTTTGGAGATGTTTCTCACTTCAAGTGCTCCTTATTCGTGAGGAACCAAGTGGGTACCAATTCTGGATGCAAATCCCAACATCTTGTCTCCTCATGTCCTCTCTTATGGCAAAAGGAACACGATGCCCATGAGTTGTCGCTAGAAGACCATTCTTCTTTTGCAACATAGCCTAAGCCTTCATATTTAGGCCTCTTATTTGCCTCAATTAGATTTTTAATGCCTTGATGGTTCACTCCAAGGCCTCCTCCCTTGTAACCCATCTTGGTCAAGAGCTTGGATCCAATGCCTTTACTGTGAGTCCAACTGTGAGTCTCTTCACACAGGTTACTTCACGTACTTCCTGAGCCTTCGCGCCCTGATAAACTCACCTTCGCACAACCCTCACCGGGCATTAGGGGGATTTCACACTACTAGAGCAGTGATCTACACTATTCCTCTAAGTCACGCCCGTATCTATTTTATCTTCTTACAACATTTAGTTATCTTCGCATAAACATATGTCTTATATTATATTTACTCATTCAAGACATTCATATGAGTTCGCACAGTAAATAAACAATAAACTTGCTATTCATACCCAATAATACATAAAATAGGAAAATATACACATGAATATGGTAAAACTTCTATTTATAATTTTTTCCAATGGTTATAGACTCGACCTGCCCTCCACACTCAACTGCAGGGGTCCGCGCACTCATCTGCGGACTACTAGGCCTCTGCGCACTCAGCTACAGATCCCTCTCCTACTCTACGACCCAAATACATGACTTACACTTCGATTCAATCAATTCCTTCTATTCATCATGCTTCCTTTTCTTCTCTAGCTATTTTCTACACTTAGAGCCGCACTCTATTTATACAATCCCATGGTCTGCGAACCATGGGTAGATATTTCAAACCGATATTACATTAAAAAAACAAGGGTGGACAACCCTGTGACACTCTTATGACTTCGCACTCCACACCCACAAATAGAGGAGTCTTTACAATGGACTTAGTCAAAACTTGGGCTTTAAGCCCCAAAACATACCTTTGTGGGATTTCACGCCCAATAGGCCCCCAACACAAACATCGTGACTCGCCCTCGAGTCACTTTGTTGGTGTAGATATCTTTGCGCGGAGACCCTCCAACTCGGATTGAATAACTGCAAGGTCGACAACGCACTGAGCAGTTGTCTGCTGAATCTCCTATACACGTTGTTCCGAGACCGCGGTGTCTGAACTTCTCCCTTGCATCTATTCCTATGTCCCCTACATTTGTGTGAACTTGCCTTCAATTGTTGCTGTAATGACGAAGGCATTGTCAATCTAGGGCTGAACGCGTGCCTTCAAAACTGCTTCTCAATGTCGTGCTGCATCCACTTGCTCTTTCAGTGCTTTGGCCTGCTGCATCCGCGCGAGCCTCTTAGTGAGGGCCACCATTTGCACAGTCCCTTTGATACTGTCATACTTCTTCTGAAGCTCATGTGCCTCTATCTCTAAGCACTGGATGTTGGGGTCCTCCTACAGATTGGTCAGGACCACAAATGACTTTTCCAACATTCTGGTGTAGTCCCTTACTGCACTGCTGATCTCTTTCATCCTCGATGTAATATCACTGGCGCGCGATTCTCTGACTTCTAGAGGGGTGGATGGTTGCACCTTCAATCGCAGCTTTGCTATCTAAGGGTTCATCTCCAGCTGAACCTTGGCCATTTCTTCTCGTGCCTCACGCACCCCCGCTACTAATCTGTGGACGCGTACCTCTGTCGGTGCATCTACTAGGATGGCCAACTTAGGGACCATTTGGCAGGCTTCTTCCAGTACCTATACCATCTGCCTGTTCTGCGATACAACCTCGTCACACTGCAAGCTCAACTGTTCCATGTTGATCTTCTACTCACTCAGCACCTGCAACACGTGGCTCTCCCTAAGAGGCAGTTCTGCAGTGATCCCATCCTAAAGCACATAGAGTGTATCCCACGGGAACGCAACCATGTTAATCCCGATGCCTTTCATTGCGCTAACCGTAGGATTTTTGGCCTCATTTGTTATAACCACTGCCCCCTCTAGTAGCACTATTGTGTTGGTAGTTCAAGCACGTAGCATTTCCTCGGTTGCAGTTGTCCCTATTGCGAGGCTGGTTGAAAGAGTACCAACCTGAGGAGTGCGCACCTGCAACTCTTGAATCTGCACTCGGAGGTTCCCCAACACAATTTGATTCTCCTCCGTGAAGTTCTAGAGGGCCTTGGTGGTGACATCACACACCATCTCACCTATGTCGTACAGATCCCCCTCTGTAAGGGTGATCAGGTCAATAGACAGTTTCGATGCTTTGACCTTCTTGCGCGGCCCGTGTGCTCACTCAGGCGCTGGTGCTTCAATTGTGTTGACGATGTTTGTGGGTCCATGCCACCCTCCTCTTCCTCTGTTTCCATCTCTTTTTCCTCCCCATGCGAAGGCGATTTCTGGCCCTCGCATGCCTTCTCGGCTGCCTCCTGTGCTGCTACTGCTGTGGCCTTTTCTGTTCTACTGCTGCCTCCATAGTGTCCCATGCCACCTGTGTGTTTGTTGTTGTTGCTTCTTGCCTTCTCTTTTCTTCCAATTGTGCCATGTGCAATTTTCCCTCCTCTTTCTTCTTTTACGCAACAGACTTCTCCACCACAACGATGTCTACGGCACACCACTCCGTCAGGCATGTCTCCAATACATCAAAAATCACATCATTGGTGGCTATGAAGGGTAGCTCACTCCATTTCTTGGCTGGGTCCTTGCATGCTTTGAGATATATGTTGTGGAAGTCCACTTTAAATGCCGCAAAACTTTGCAGGTTGTTGTAGACAGTGGGTGATAACCATGGCTTGTAGTTAATCCCCATTCTAATGTTTATGTCCATGAAAACCCAGAATATCTTACTATCGCAGATCTGATTCGCATCCTTAGTGGCCCAAAGCGAAGCGTAGTTCGCGGCCTCCGACAGAGCCCTTGCAATTGTGGGGAATTGGCTGTCCTTCGGCAATTCCCTTGTCACCAGCACTATGGATAGTAGAAGCCATGCATAGGAGAACATTTTTCCTTGTTCCCGTGCCTCGCTACAATTCTCTAAGAATTATTTGCATAATAACTTGGACTAGTTAAATTGGATACCTTCCGTGCACTGCTCAGCAAGTGCCACCACCAGCGCGGGTACCTCGTCCGTGCTAAACGTTCGCATGACCTTACCGTCAGTATCTAAGTCGCCACCCTGACTGCTTTGTTGTTGATATTGGAGATCATGTAGCCCCTCTTCTTCTTTTCCATCTTGTATTTCTTCTTCATGACCTCCATGATGGCCAAATCGCTGCTCTTCCCCTCCAAGATGTCTGCGGGGTCCTCTCCTTCGCACAGGAGCCAGGTAATGTGATGGATTAAGTGGTCTGTGATGGGGATGGGCTCCTCTAGCCACAAACACCCACCATGCACTAGGCAGAGTAGCTGACTGATGACGAAGATCGTCATTTAGGTGCGGTGGAAATACGGCACCCAGAGCAGGTTTACTAACCCTGCCTTTTCCACTCTGCGTAACCACTTTCACGACTCCAATTCTATAACCCCCACCGCAGTGTTCTGATTGGGCTTCATGAGCTGTGGGGTCTCTAGGTGAGGTAATTTCTTGTGGTCAACGAGATCCCAATCTTCAAACTTCAAGTTTCGCACCCGTCCCAGGTGCGTGCCCTCAAAAATGATATCATCAAGGAGGAGTGGAATCTCCAGACAACTCTTGCTCACATCGAGATCCTTGGGCACTTTTGCCTTCCCCTTCCGTGGGGGGATATATGCGAGCAACTTGGTCGGAGGGTGCATAGCCTTGATTTCACTTCCATGCCCTCATCCTCATCTTCTTTAATTATGAAATCCTCAAGGTCTTCTTCCTGGTCAGTTTCCAGGTTAACTGCTTTCCCTTTCTCCTCCATCATTAATATGGTGCACAGAGGGGTTCATGGGGACACATGCACCAGAATCATTGGTTGTTTATCTTTCTTTGGCCTCAACGTACATGGTGATTTAGGGATTTCCACAACAATCCCAGCGCCTTCAGGGGCATCTTCCATGGTTAGAGCCTGCACGGCCTCTTCGGTAGTCATCTTTGCAATTTCCCTAACTTCTTCAGATGTTGCCATCTTGCTCATCCAGAAATCTCTCAATCTTGCAATCAAGTGTTCAATCAATGCTCTGCATAAGGCAAACAGATCTCGATTCAGGATACTCAGGGCGCACAACAGCTCAATTCGAAAATGACCAAGTGTTGTTTGCGGGGCAGCCCTTTGTATTTTATAGCACCTTTTGAATTTGAATTCGACTGTTCCACCCAAACCTAGTTTGTTAATGCTTCCTTGGCGACATATTTTCCCAAATATTACCCATAAAGCGTGTTTTAAATGCCTGTCGCCCACTCCATCTGGTCTCAAGTCAGGCATCACATCGTGAATAGTGACTACAATGGTCACTTTCCAGCCAACCCACATGGCAGTGCAACCCCCCTTGCGTGGTCGCGGACCTTGTGACACTTTGCTCCTATGCGTAGCTCCAAAATTGCGCAACTCTTGGGTAGAGTAGTTTATAGTCATGCACCTCCTTTTAAATTCCTGGAGCGCTAAGACTGTACTTCCCACGGTTAGTTAGGTGGCCACACCACCTATATAGGGGGTCAGCTGGTCATCCATCATTTTTCCTAGAAAACATCCACCTTTGATTGTTACTGGCTGCGTCGCACACTTTACCATTGACATTGCGCTATCACGGGTGATCCCTTTCGTAATATGTGGTCTAATACAAGGCATCAAGCTGATCAACTCTCGGTGGTAGTTCCCAAATTCGTCAACATGATCGTGCATACCCTGGTTTATCACCGTGGCTTTGTTTTTGAAAAAAGCTTTCTTTATTTCGTCCTCACACTTCTTGACTTACGCTTCCACCAGAGCACTTTTCTCCCTTAATTGCACCCTTTTGTTTCATAAGTTCTTGGAGCCTAAGATCACCCTGTTGGATTTCTTCTTCGGTTCCCAAGCATTCTTCTTTGTTCAACTGCACTATCCCTCCTTCCAGAGCTTCACAAGCCGTCGTCTTTATCGGCACTGCTATGCGCGGACTAGGCATATAATACCCCACTTGGACAACAACTTTTGCTCCATACTCCATCCTCGGAGGTGTTTGTCCTGTTAGTTTCTTGCACGTTGTCCTATAAGCCCATAGAACCGCTAGTACGTGCAGGTCCCAATCCGTCCACTGCACATTATATACCTTGTTCAGTGCTTCGCATACTTCGTTAACGGCTTCTACGTGGATAACCCTTTTCACACTCGTTCTTCCCATACTTCATTGTTGCAACTGGAGGGGTCATTCATGCAATTGCCTTGCCCGTAAATTCTTACTGACCGTGTCTCCCAACACGGAGTTTGTGTTCATCCGCACAAGCTTTTTTAGATATGCTTATATCCATCTAGACAGGCGCGCACACGAACTGTTGTGTCTGACAATCTTGTCTGTTAATCACATCTGAGGCTTCCCAAACCGTATGCGTACCATTCTCTTGCATTCTTGCTAGTCCTCAAAGATTCCTTGGTGTGTGCCCCACCACCTTGCGGGCGTAGTGTGTAGTACCCATTTCAAAGCCTTGAAACATTGCGGTTTCGGCACTTCTCTTTCAAATCTGTTCAGGAAGGCATCTACCTCGCTTAACCCATCATACGTAGGCAGGTCCCTTACCTCCATTGATATGCAACGCAGTGATCTTTGTCATCATGTTGCAATTCAACGTGGTTACCTCATGTAACCGGTTCTGCCATTGCTCTATCTCTTCATCTGAATTCGACTTACAGGAGCTTTTGTGCTCCTATGAGATTTGTCCATTCACGGTGGGATTTACCCAGTCTTGCTCTCGCGTAGTGATCTTGTAGATGCAATCTAAGTCATCGTCGCTTTCATAGTCTCACACTGGCTCCGTGTAGCGCGATCCTTCTGCAGGGTCCAAAGGTACTACTACACGCACTGACTTTTTCTCTAAAATCATCTTGCACTTCATTATCACCCCATCCATGTCAGTGGCCCAATCTATCTCTAATAGCGTAGGGTACAGATTGCTGCCATCAACAATCTATATCACTTCAAAATATGCCAATGCACTTGCTCCTTCAATGTCCACGGTGATTCCCTGCAGTGTTCCCATAGGTAGGATCTTTTGCTAGTTCACCATTTGTAGTTGGATACGAGATCATTGCAGCATAGGCCTTCCCATGTGCTCCCATGTCTACTTCGATAGAACGTTCACGTCTGATCCTAGGTCTAGAATTACTTGGTCCATCACATATTCTCCGATCTGCGCGATCAGTCTCATTTCTCTTCTCGTCCTCATCGCATGCTTTCCAACCTTCCTGACTACACGTGGTTCTCCTGGCACAGTCCCAACACATCTATTTATGAGTTCTTGCAGTTCCTTTATAGCCTTACTGTCATGCAACAGCTTCATACATGTTTATAGGAATGTCGTGAGCATTGATGGATCCATTTTGACTCAGGTTTGTCTTCGCTTCTTAAAGTGGAGGCATCAACGAAGCTCTTCCTAGCTTCCATGAAGGTTTCCTTAGCGTGCTCCAAATCAAACTTTGGTTCTTTCGTTGGAGCCTTGCAAATCCAAGTACTATCTGTGGGTTGCTTGCCTTTGTCATCTCCTGTCATAATTCCTCTTTGGAGCACAATGTTCACATTAGGGTCTTCCTCGTGTGACTCAAACCTCATCATTTGCAGGTTCTAAGTCGGGGGAGGTTGGAGTGCTCCCTTGTCGCGTAGCCTCGCTATCAGTGTGGGACAATCCTCCATCTCGTGATCATACAATGTATAGTATAGACATGACAGACGCATTGGATTCATACAATCACGGGAATAATGTCCTGGTCCTCCGCAATTGTAACATATCAATTGTCTGCAACCTCTCCCAGGTCCTCCTCCACCTCAGCCTCATCTGCACCCTTGAAATCCGGTTCGCACCATCCCTACGTTCTGGTCAAGGGGCTGTGTTTCAGCCTGAACTTGTAGGTGGGAGTCCTATCCATCATCAGCTCATAACTTCTACAAGTGCGCTCATCATTTCCCACTGATCTACAGAAATTACAGAACAATTGTTGTGAATTATGCGTGTACTTCTGCAACAGATGGAAGTTGTCTGTAGCATGCCTTCCTCCTATTTGACAAATCACGCACCACAATGCAAGCGCCGCACTAGGTCTTGCTTGTGCCTCTAGTGTCAACAGCATTGGTCCTCCTCTTGTGAGGTAATTCGTGAACATCGAGCAGTGGTCCTTGTCATGTCCCTAACCCTTGCATTTAACACACCATACCTCGTTGCGCACCTCTGGGCGAGCTGTCCTGTCATGTTTTAGACTCTGCATCTCAAGGCACAAGTATTTTAACTGCGCGTGGACCTACTAAACTCCCAAGTTAGGATCCTATATTGGGGTCTCATGCAGCCTCATCGCGATCTCCAAGGCCTCGACCTGATTTGTTAGCCTCTTTTGTGACAACGTGTTCCTTAAGTGCAGCGTTAGCGATGCTACAAACCATTCACGGTGTTGTCCATCCATCAAAGTCATATTAGCTTCGCGAATTGTACACTTCAGTCTCTGATCCAACTCCCAAGGAGTCTTGCCTGGTAGTATCGTGATCTCCTTGAACCCAATGATCAACTATGCCTCTGACTTTGGCCTGCTAAATTCTTTGTTTAGCGCAGTTTGGATATCCGCGATCCTCGCATTCAGATTGTCATTGGAATGCTTAATGTATGAAGTCAGCGTGCGATCCTACAAAGAACTGACCAACGTTGCTTTCTTTATACTGTCATCTATAACTCCCTGCGCTTCTCACACAGCTTTTATCACGAACCAAAACTAGTCCAGATCTTCATTTCCTACTCCCATGAATACCGACAATTTTATCACGCTTTCCATATTAACTCGCGTTGGTGGGAGAGGTGGTATGGGCGAAGATGGGGGTGAAGATGGTGAAACTGGCGGTGGTGTGGGTGGGGGTGGCATGCGCGGAATCCTTTGTGTTACACAATAATTTGTCACTGTCCCTGATACCCCTTTTCCGGCACATTGTAGGACTTATTCCAGGACCTGTGAGAAGTGACATAACCTGAAAACACTTGCATTGTATCCCCTTGAGTATGTACTTCATCTGCCCTGAAGACACCTTCTGCAAAATACCCATACAAATAGCCCTTTTTCTTGGCGCGGTTCCATTGTGTATCACTCGCGCCAATGGGGGAAATCCTCCAAAGAGGGGGCGCCAGCTGGTGCTGTGTCTCAGAGTCGCACTCGCGCCAGCCCAGTTGGGTAAAGTTTTTAACAAACCAACTTACGAAGGTTCTTCCTAACCTATTCATGAACTGATTGCATCTTGAGTTAATTCAGTTGGGCTTCAAATATCCATAGGAGGGAAGTAGTTCTCCACCTCTCATGGAAGCTTCTTAGTGATAAAGCCAATCCCATGAATCTTGTGGATGATCCTAACTCCTTCCCCTCTATCTATAAAAGCTTGTCCTTTTGCCTTTGACAAGCTAGTGAATAGTCTCCAAGTTCCAAATTCTAAGTCTCAAAGTCTGAGAATTTCCAAGTTCATGCTACAAGGAGCCTTATTCATTCCCATGAGGCTAAATCTTAAGTGAGGAGATTCTTATCCAAGTAACCAAGGAGAGAGAGGCTTTTTCCCCATTCCCAACAAGCTTTTCAAGGCATGTCCCGCTGATCACCCAGCCAAAGGAGGATTTGACGTCAGAAGTATGGTTGTATTCTTCTTTATTGTTTATCAATAATAGACTATTATCATTATGGTTCCACTCTTATTTTCTTTGTAATGATAATTGAGTTATATCCTTTCTGACTGATATATAGTTGCATCTATTGGATTTTATGCTTGTATTTGTGTCATTCTTTGCATGTGCAGGTGTCCGTTCACGAGGATCGTGGGGATTGTGACCGGCTGGAGCAAAGGAACGGGAGCGACGACTCTTCTACAAGTATTAGCATTGGAACCCAGGTAGGCCCTCATCATCGGTCTTTAATTTGCAATTAGGAACCTGCGTGTTAGCATTGTTTGATTGTTGCTAGACCCCATTTGGGCTAGTAGGGATCACCTCTGTCCGCAGAGGGGATTTACCTTCACAACACTTTGCCTTATTAGATTGATCGCACTTCTTGGTGAGACCTTCGCAAGCTCTTCTTCGTTTCCTTGCAGAGGTGAAATCAGGGGGCTAGTTTCTAGTTCTGCACTACCTTCGTTTTTGTAAATTCTCCCACTTTGTCAAGCCCCAAACATCAATTTATTTGCATAACCCACTTTTCACATAGTAGCATTTTAATCCAAGTGTTCAAAGATTTAATGTACTTACCTTGCGGTCCTTTGAGGAAGCGTCATTTTGCCTCGCTATAGCTTACTGAAGTATCTACCGTGAACTCAGTAATGAATCCTTCGATAATTCGATCGAGCCAGTGATCAACAGCATGCACGATCTTATCCTCTGATGCTTCCAATCCGCGCACCAACTCTGTGGTCCACACAATAGGTTTGTCGAGCTTGCATCTTCCTTGGCTATCTGCTAGCTTCGTAATCCACTCATATAGCTCAGTAGGGAAGGATGCGAAGAACATTTCGTGGATCTCGGTGTACAGGTAGCAGTCTAATGACTTTTTCTTTGATAGCCACAAATTCCTATTCTCCTGGCCGTGAACTCGTGAATATTCCTATCCAACCAATCTTCAATTTCTTTCTTAGTTGGATTCTAGCGATATGACATCAGACATCTCTATGTAGATCCCAATCCCGACAACGAAACCATTTGTTGGCTTGTTGGAGCCTGACCTAGTTTCAGAGTTAATTAGCCAAACAAATGCCTATACTACTGGCCCTTTTGGCAACAGTCCATAGAGCATGGACTGAGGTCCCACCCGAAGTAGTATGGGGGGGTGCTGGAGCTAGGTTTCCACACCCTTGAGATGTCTGAGGGTTTTACCTGGTCCAACTGTGAGTCTCTTCGCGCAGGTTACTTCACGTACTCCCTTGGCCTTCGTGCCCTGATACACTCACCTTAGCGCAACCCTAACCAAGGGCTGGGGGGTTTTCGCCCTGCTGGAGCAACAATCGTCACTATTCTATTAAGTAACGCCTTCAATCTTACTTATCTTCTTACAACAGTTAGTTATCTTCGCATAAACAGATGCCTTATATTATATTTACTCATTCAACACATTCATATGAGTTCGCGTAGTAATAAACAATAAACTTGCTATTCATACCCAATAATACATAAAACATGAAAAGATACATAGGAATATGGTAAAACTTCTCTTTATTAATGCTTCCAATGATTACAAACTCGACCTGCCCTACGCACTCAGCTGCAGGGGTTTGTGCACTCAGCTGCGGACTACTAGGCCTCTGTGCACTTAGCTGCAGAGCCTTCTCTTACTCTATGACCCAAAGACACAACTTACACTTCGATTCAATTAGTTCTTTCTATTCATCATGCTTCCTTTTCTTCTCTAGCTATTTTTTACACTTAGAGCCTCACTCTATTTATACAATCCCATAGTCCGCGAACCATGGGTAGATCTTTCAAACCGACATTACATTACAAAAACAAGGGCAGACTATCCTATGACTCTATTATGACTTCGCACTCCGCGCGCCCACAAATCGTGGAGTCTTTACAATGGACTTACTCAAAAATTGGCCTTTAAGCCCCAAAACATGCCTTGGGGGGATTCCACGCCCAACAGGCATGACCCCTTCTCATTATGCTCAATGTCTAGAAAAGAAGAGTACATAAACTGCTGAAATGGAATGGCTAGTTTCTCCTTCAAAGAAACAACTTATGCAAGATTTCTCACTCCATACACATGTTAACCTATAGTCAAATAGGTAAACCTTCAGCAAACATAGGAATCTTACAAAAAGACCCCATATTCCTACTTCAAAGAGAAAAAACAGTACCACAGTCCACTTAAAGTGCATAAAAAAGTCTCTTCTCCAAAACAAATATAGAGAAAAGAGAAAATAGAGCTACAAAATGGATGTAATGGTTGTTGCAGAAACCACATGGAGGCTGGAAGACCCCTACAAGGTCATCTCCATCTTTAAACTCCTCCATAAACTGAATCAACACTCTGGTTGACCATGGCACCCATAAGATTCAATTTGCAAAAAGCCTATCCAAAATTACTCATTTGATCCCGAAACCTACTCCAATGAGTCTAGAATGTGCGAAAATGGGTTATCTAACCTCTTTTTGCACCCAATTTGGTCGAAAACTAGAGAAGTTATGACCTCTCCTAGTTAGGCCACTATTCGCTCCATAAATTTCTCAAAACCCGACATGGATCCTACACCCCAAGAAGCGCTAAGTGGGAAAAAATTTCACACACCACCAAGCATAATTGTAGGACAGCTAATTCCTCCCACAACCCTCATTTGGTCATAAAAAATGCCAAGTGACCTGGCCACATGCAACAATTAGGAGGTGGAGGTCTTCTGGGCAGTCACAACAAATGTTGCGGTCAGGAGGTAAAGTTGTCACATGGGGATGCTTAGTCCGGTAGCCACGGTCATCATTGACGGCTATACTAACTTCTATGGTGATGGTTTTGTGCATTCACATGGGAAGGTCACCGACAGTTACGTTGCTGGGCTCCCCCCAGCCTGGCAGTTAATGCATAACAAAATGAACCCGCCTCCCTTTATAGTTAAGAACTTGTTATCAATCAGGTTGTTCCCTGGCTCTAGAAGGGAATACGGCCAAGGTAACCACTAACCAATCTTTTAGCTGCAGATCCTAGCCAATCTGCAACTAGAGAGGGCTCTCTCTTTGTGATTTAGATTTGTTTGATTATATGTTAGGCTAGTTATGAAGCACAAGTTTTGTTTGGTGTTTGGAAGATGACATTCAATAGAACAAGGCAGTAACTTAAGAGAATTTCAAACCATTGGGTTGATGGAGTATAATGGAGATAAACTTCTGGGTATGGTTTCTTTGGCAATAGGAAAATTGCATAGAAAGATAATTAAACACAGAACAACATTGAAGCTGAAATAGGATGAAATGAAGTCAAGAAATGAAAGGCAATCAAGAATCTTTCATTATGTTAACAGAGGGAAATTGTGTAAACATTATCAGGGAGAAATTAAGAATTCCTTGATGATATTTAGTGTGGAAGGACCAGGGAGACAAGAGCAGTCAAGAATTCTTTTCTATGCTAGTCTTGTGGAAAACATAAAAAACTACAGGAATTGAACACAGAGTACAACAAAGTAAATTTTGGGTTATTCTTTTTTCCTGTAACTTAGAACATGATATTCATATGATAAATAAAACATAAATACAGTAACTCAAGAGTAAAGAGAACTTATTGATCCATGCACTAACACAAGAATTCTGCAGTACATCCTTCAGCCATCGATTCCATAACTAGCAAATTCACCAACACAGCATTCAGCAATTTTATTTCAAAAGAGTTTTCAAAATTTACAGAGCAGGTCCAGAATGATATTCATCAGCCAACACTAATACATCTCTTCAGAAAGTATTTATAAGAAGTTTACAAAATATCCCGTAGGAAAATATCAAGAAATGAATTTATCCCTCTACTCTAGTAGGGGCAATAACTAATGTGGAAAAAACCGCGCAGCAATAAATGAGGAAATAACTATGATGTACTAGCTGCTTTAGGTGTCCTGTTATTGCTGAATTTTTGGCTCTGACAGTCGGTCGATGGCTATTTCCCTAATTTGCGTTCCTGATGTGCTGTCATTTGCCACCTGTGCCCGAGTTTGTTTCACCTTTTGGCGCAAATTCCCTCCTTGGTTGATTTGATTTTCTGATAGGAGACCCTTATATTACCATTTCTTTATAATACATACAATTTACAAAAAAGGAGAACCAAACTACGTTGGTAAGACCTCCAGCATGCTCTGCCACCATTGATCTATTGGTAATTGATGCTTTCTCAATTTAATCAATGTCTCATCAGCTTCAGTGTACCTGTAATAATTTGGCTGAAAATCAAAAAGATGTGCTACCTCATGCTCAATAAAAAACAAACTTTCCAGTTTATCATATAAACTTTGTCCAGAGGGAGGCATTGTCTCTTCTGAGCTGGTTGATGATGCTGTAATTTGATTTTGCACATAGGTATTTAGCCTATGAGCATACTGTTCCTGTTTTAACAGCCTCCCATTGCTAGTGACTAGGCTAGGTAAACCTTTCCTCTGTAATATTGCAAATTTATGTCTGAAGGCTTCTATCTCTGTCTGCATTTCCTGGCATTTTCTTTCTACAATTTGAACAAAATTACTCATAGTTAGCACCTTCTTGACTCTTAAAATAGTCTCTGTCTTGTTATGAATGTCTAGAGATGCTAATTGTTCACTGGTATGAGTGTTCAAAAAATGAATCATTTGATTGGCTTGCTCAGGCTTATTTGCCAACAATACCCTGGCCTTTTGAGTTTCATATTGAGCTACCCCTATCAATTCTATTTGGTCAAAAATAGTTTGTATTGCTATCCATTGATCAATAGATTGGCCAATCTTATCCCACAAAATGGTCTTGATTTCTGTGAGAGTTCTATGAAGAGTGAGGTCCTTCTCCAAGGATTTTATCTTATTCTCTAGGGCCTTCACTTCCCTTGTCTTCTCAGCTACAATAATTTTTGACTTGTCATAACTAACCTCAATTTTGGCTAGTTTTTCCTTGGTTTCCTTTAATTCTTCCATTTGGATCTCAAAAGCCTTTATTTCTTTCATCATCTCTTCCATGCTCAGGCTGGCCTCTTGTAGTGCGGTTGTTGTAGTTGCTGCTGAAGTTGAGGTACCTACTGTTGATGCTGGATCAATGGGAGGGGCTGTTATGGTGACTTCTGGAGGAGGAGCTGTGAGAGTTGGAGCTGTTTGAGCTGGCTGAGAGGCCAACTCCTCCTGTTTTCCTTGTAGAGCTGCTTCCAAGGCTTTCTCTGTATCGAGCAATATTTGGTTCATCCTCACTAGTAAACTGACCACATCCTCTTCTTCTTTTTGTTGTGCCACCTCTGTGGTCTGAGGGTGTATTGTAGCTGGCAACTTCAGTTTTCTTCTCAAGGCTGCTATGTCTTCCTCCTTCTTTCTTATTAAGACCTGTGCGCCTTTGGGATCCTTGGGATAATGTCCCAATTATATGATAATTTCTTCCAAGGATTTTATTCTATTATCCTTGGCTAATGAGGAGGCCATTTCCAGCTCTAATTGGGTAGAAGTGTTATATAATGAGTTTTGCAGTTTATGAGCCATTAGTGCTTTGTCTGCCAAGGTGGAGTATACCTTTTCTCTAGCCTGTTTGTGTAACTCAATCTGGTCTATTGGATGGATGTCTTTAGCAAGAACTTCCAGATTGGTCCTGATGTAATCTGCAGCTGATTATGGCTGCTGTATAGTGGGCCTGAAGTGACTAAGGGTCATCTTCCCTGCTTGGATATCATAGGCTTCCATTAGCCTCTGTTGATTGGTGGGAGCCATTCTTAACAACTGGTTATATAGCTGAAACCTCACTGGTTCATTTATAGCTTTGATTTCTTTGAATGCTCTCTTGATATCAGAGCCTTTCTTGCTCTGTTGCTTGGTGGATGTAACCTCCACACCAGGCTGTCTCTCTTGGTCCTGCTGAAATGAGCTAGTCGATGTTTCCAAAAATGGAGGGATCTGCTGTTCAGAAGTTCCCTCACCCCTAATGTTGCCTGTTGTTTCTTCTATGAATTCTTCTTTAGAGTAGGGGTTTAGCCTTTGTCTCTTCTCACCTTGCTAATTTGTAGATGCCCCTGTAGGTGTATCTTCTGGTCTGTCCCTCTTTTTGGCTATTTCTTCATTATGAGGGGTTTGTAGTACAGGGATCTTGGCTGCCTTTACTTGCGTTGAAGGGCCTTGTTCTTGACCCTTTTCCTGGTTTGTAGATGGTTTTTCTGCCATTGTATTCTACTGCTCTGAATGTTGTATTTCTTTACCTTTCCCTGCAAGTGGAGTGGTTTCTTGAGTCGGCTGTTGTGAAGGTGTAGCAGCTGATGTGCTTGCTCCAATATGTTGAGGCCGTGTGAAAGGGACATGTGCAAAATAATCCAGGTCAATTCTCTTCTCATAGTCTTTCATTTCTTTTTCTAATCTTTCTTCTTTAGTAAGATCTTCAATTAATGTGCCCTCTACCCATTCCTGTCGATTAGCATATTGTTCAATGTGAGGGATTGGCTGGTGCACATATCCTAAAAGCTTGTTTTTGACTCTCCTATAGCTTATGACATGTTCAGGGTCATATGGTGCCCAATAAAAGCTTTGTTTCAGCATGAGTTCATCTCTTAGCATCTTGTCTACATCATTCCAGGCTTCTTCCCTCTTATTAGAAACAAAAGGACCCAATTGATGTCTTATCTTAAGTTGTGCCTTTTTATTTTTTCCATGGAAATGAGTCAAAGCTGCACTACTAAATTACCTGAAATATTCCAAGGCAAAGAGTCTCATGGGGACATATTTTGGCAGCTTGTAGGGGGGTAATTCACAACCATAAAT
>APFE031019430.1:0-11328 GCA_000404065.3 Pinus taeda
TTCTCCAAAAAAGGCAAAAAGCAAAGTGGAATTATCTAGGCAAAATTTCCAACATTGCTTGCCACCAATCAGTTGGGGGTAACTGATGTCTTCTCATTTTAACCACTGTCTCATCTGCCTCTGTGTATCTATAAAAATTAAGAGGGACCTCAAACAGATGATTAATTTCATGCTCAATAAAGAATAGATTCTCTAGCTTGTCATAGAGGGTTTGCCCAGAGGGAGGCCCTACTTCTTCTGTGGAGCTGCTGGATGCTGTGATCTGGTTTTCAACATAATTGTTGATCCTTGTCATATACTGATTATATGACAGCAGCTGTCCTGTAGCAGTCACTAAGCTGGGCAGTCCTTTGTCCTGTAAAATATCCATTTTAGCTCTGAATTCATCTATATCAACCTTCATTTCCTGACATTTCCTCTCCAGTGTCTGAGTGAAATTCCTCATTGTCAGTACTTTCTTGGCTGTGAGGATTGTATCTGTTCTGCTCTATTTGTAGAGCAGCCAATTCTTCCCTAGTGCGGTTATTGAGAAAGCGAATCATTTTGGTGGCCTGCTCAGGCATTATTCCCAGGGCTATCCTGGCTCTCTGAATCTCTACATGAGCTATTTCTATCAGCTCCACCTGTTCAAAAATTGCTTGAATGGACCTCCATTGGTCCTGTATAGATTGGCCAATTTGGGCCCAAATAATCTTTTTTATTTCTGCTAGGGTCTTACCTAGCATCAACTCTTTCTCTAGAGTTTTTACTTTGGCCTCCAAGGCCTTTATTTCTCTTTGATTCTCTGCCACAGTCATCTTTGATTTGTCATAACTAGCCTCCATCTTGGCCAGTTTTTCCTTGGCAATATTTATTTCCGTGACTTGGTTTTCTAGCTCTTTAACAACCTTCATCAATTCCTCCATGCCCATGTTGGATTCTGCTGCTGCTGTGGCTTCTACTGTTGCTCCAGTTGCTGATGTAGCTGTAGTAGGTGCTAGAGCAGTAGGAGGGGCTGCTGTTACTTGTGCTGGAGGGGCAGGTTGAAGGTTTGTTGAAGTTTGAGGTGGCTGGGAGGCAGATTCCCCTTTCTTGTCCTGTATAGCTTTTTCTAACTCTGCCTCCATTTGCAGTATCCTTTGGTTCATGACTAGGAGCAGCTCCATAGCATTGTCCACCTGTTTTTCTTGTGCAAGCTCCGCTGTGTCAGGATGGATGGTAGGAGGCAATTTTGCCTGTTTCCTCAATGCAACTATATCATCATCCTTTTTCTTCATAAGGGCTCTAACACCCTTTGGATCTTTTGGGTCATGTCCCAAATCAATAATTATGTCCTCCAAAGTCTTTATTCTGTTATCTTTGGCAGAGGAGGACAACCTTTCCAAATCAAGATGTCTGTTTGTGTTCTTCAGGGATTCCTTTAGCTGATGGGCCAACATTTCCCTGTCAGCAAGTGTTGCATACACCATCTCCCCAGTTTGTTTATGCAGCTCAATTTGATCCATGGGGTGTATGTCTTTAGCAAAGACCTCTAGATTTGTCTTGTAATAAGCTGATGTGGTCTTCGGGTGTGGGACTTTGGGCTTTAGATGAGTGAAGATCATCTTTTCTTCCTTTAGATCAAAGGCAGCCATCAATCTTTGCTTTTTGGCTGGGGTTGTATTCAGGAATTTGTCATAGAGCTGCACCCTTAGCAACTCATTTTGTGCCTTGATCTCTTTGAAGCCCTCTTTAACTGTGGCTGGCTTTTTGCCCTATTGTCTGGAGGAGGACACCTCCACAGTATGCTGTTGAGCCTGCTCTAGCTGAAATGAGCTAGTGGCAGTCTATTGGCTCATTTGTTTTTCTTTGCTTTGGTTTTCTGCCAGCTCTTCACTTATGTCTCCTTCTTCTGTTTCAGGGTTTACCCTCGGCCTCTTGGCCTCTGGCTGCTGTGATGACCCTGTTGGAGGTGTGATTTCTTCTCTGTCTCTCTTTTTCCCTCTCTCATCATTGAGAGGGGTCTGCAAAACTGGGTTTTGAGTTTGTTCAGTTTGCAAGGGAGGGGCCTGTCCTGATTACTGGTCCTTTGAAGTACTAGGCTGCCCTGTTTTTGTCTCCTGTTGTTCATCCATCTTCTCCTTTCCTTTTGTGGTGGTTGTTGTTGCTGGAGCCTGTTGGATGTCCTGTGTTGTTGGGGCAATAGAGGTACCTTCTCCTGCTTGGACTGGTTGCTTGAAGACCTGTTGACAAGAGTCTAAGTCAAGAGTTTTTTCTAAGTCCTTTACATTCTGCTCCATTATTCTTCCTGAGTCAATTCCTCTACTATTGATTCAGGCACCCATTCATCCTGATTAGCAAAATGTTGTACTTGAGGGAGTGGGGAATGCTTATAGGCTAGCAGCCTATATTTAACCCTCCTTGCATTGATGAAACCTTCAGGGTCATAAGGGACCCACCAGAAGCTTCTCTTGAGTTTGAGCTGTTGTCCTAGTATTTGGTCAGCTTCTTGCCAACCATCTTTTTTGTTCATGGTAAATGGGCCTAAGTGGTCCCTGAACTTCAGGTTGGCTTTCTTCTTGGCACTGTGAAAGTGTGTTAGGTCGGAGTTTATAAGCTATTTATAGTACTCCAGGGCAAATAGCCTCATAGGGACATACTTTGGGAGCCTGTAGGGACAGAGCTCACAGCCATAGATTCTGATGAAAATGTGGTTTTTGTACAAGTACAAATCACCAATCTTGTAGCTTCTGGATAGCTGCAAGATCTTCTGCATATCCTTGGACAATCTGATAGGAGGTGTCCTCTTCAAGAGGCATGTAACTGCATATACAAACTGATCAATGAATTCACAGTAAGAGTAAGGGGAATTCTGTACTTGATGGAAGACTGAAGACCAGAATATCATAGACCTTCTCTCACCCTGTGAGTCTAGCTTCTTGATTGAGCACTGGAAGCTATCTGTCTGGTAGTACAAGAATAAGTGATAGATGTATGAGGAATATCTGAATATTGCCTCCTTGTCCAACCTTGTCAATTGATAATGTATCTTATTGGCAATGTACTTGGCATAATTGTATTTCATAGCAGGGGGTTTCATCAGGCTGTATGCAGAGAGCATGACCAGCACAGTCAGATCAAAATGTTTGTTTGTGGTGAACCCGAGCACAGAGGTCAGCATATCTACCAGTAGCTTGCCAACCTCATTGAGATCTTCATAGGAGAAAGGAGGTGGCCCAGAGGGTTGGCAGTCTGCCTTCATGAACTTCCTGGCTATGGCAGCAATGTCTGAATCAGAAAGTCTGGAGCCCTCATCCAGCAAATAGTTCATGGAGAAGGGGTATAAAAACTGGGTCTGCTTGTAGTTGAGCATCTGGTTGATGGATTCTGGAGTTATATAGAAGAGGATGCTCCCAGATGGAGACTTCACAGCCCTGAGTTTCTGGTCATAGTTCTCTGCACATAGGTGGATGATTTCAAGGAAAATGTTTACTGGACGCAGGAAGTAGGTGGGTAGATTAGATTGCCACACCCCATACAGGTCACTGTTGTCCAAGTGACTTTTTCTTAGTTGGCAATATGTCTGTAAATGGTTTCTCTCTGCCACAAAATCTGTGATGAGGGCATCACTGTCCACCAGTGGTATAGCTTCTAGCTCTCTGTTAGGTGGATTTATAGGCAAAACATCCAGAGTAGCTGGAGTGGCCATTGTCTTGCTTTTGCTGGTGGTTTACTGTGTTTCAAGCTTGATGTGAATGCTGAGGAATGGCTTACTGCTCTCTGTTTGTAGTGAGCAGTTTGGCAGTGCAAGGAGGATTTCACAGGCTTAATCAATCTGTGGGGCACTCTGTTTGGAGGAACTAGAGTGTTTTTGAGCTGGTTATTTGCAGAGGAGTGCTTTAGCAGAGGTGAGGGAAATGTCAATTCAGTTCTTCTAGCCTGTAGCTTGGCTTTCTTAGTTGTTTCTTGAGAAAAACTGGTAAATTTGACCGCGGGCCACGGGTTTCCTTGCGACTTCCTTCGTGCAGGGGTTTCAGAGGTTTCTTAGGTAGGTTTTAGAGGTGAATTTCAACAATGTGGGTTCTTAAACTGAGTTGCTTAAGCAGGAAAACATGATTTATATGGAGAACAATGGACAAGAGGGTGCCTGTGGCAAAATACCTGGTTTTAATGGCGTACAAGGTGTTTGCACCGGTCGAACTGGCTGAATTGCAGGTGGTTGGGTTGACAATGGAGGCGGAAACAACTTTGGCAGATTACTTTTGCTTTTCGACCGTTGGAAGTTGAAATTCGCTTTCAGAGGAGCTCCGGGTGTTTGTAGAAAATAATGCAAAATAACGGTTTTTTTTACGCCTTTTTATGCATTTTTGGCATATTGGCGCCTTTTTGTGATGATGTCATGCTGACGTCATCATGGGCCCAGGTACGGACAAGGTGACGTGGGTGCCCAAGTGGCACTGACACGGTGGCAGGGTGGACAGGGCAATGTGGAGGTCAGGGGTGAGGTGGAGGCATGGTGGCGGCGAAGTGGGGTGACGTCAGCGTGGAGGGTAGGGCGGTAAGCGGTCTCCCCGGCAGGCTCTTGGGCGGTAAGTGGTTTGGGGGGGGGGGCAGCGAACAACCCCAGCGCCTGACGCATGGCGGGGGTACGGCGGCAATACCGCCCATCCCCCGGACGTAAAAGGTCAGGCGGTTGTGTTTGAAGATTGACCGCCCACCGTAGTATGGGCGGGGCGGAAGATCTAACGGTGGGCGGCGATCGTGATATGCCACCACGTTAATAAGAGGGGACCCGCCCGATTATATAATAAACGTTTAATAAATGGGGCGCGAGGTGGGTTTAGAACCTTAGGTTATGGGTTTTCGGGTTTTTTAAGCGCGTATTTTATTTAAAAGCTTTTTATTTCAAAAAATTTATAATAAAGGGTTTAGGGCGGAGGAAAAAGGGGGAAAAGGGTAAATGAGGGCGAGGAAAGTGATTTTTGCCCTTTAACCATAGTTTTTCTCAAACCCATAGTTTTTTGGGAGGATGTAGGGGCTAATACTAACCCTTGAGGGGTTAATATTTCCCAAAGAAAGGATATGGCTATAGCACTTGGGGGAGGGGGAAGTTAGGGAGCTAGATCATAGGTTATTGATTAATGTGGTTTGTGTGGTGAATGAAGGGGTGAAGCCAAGTTAAAATGAAACTTAACTTAGGATATTGAGGATAAATGAAAATGATGAAAAAAAGATGTTTTTGCACAAGAAATGTGGCTTCTTTTCATGCTTGAACTCCATGGTTTGACCAAGTGGTTTGTGATGTCATGGAGTGGAACTGGACGCCTGAGCAGATCTCAAGGCCCTTGGGGGTGTTAGTAAGAAATGACTTTTGGGGGAAACTGGGGAATTTAGACATGCTTCCAGTGCTTGTCCTCCATTATTTTTCTTTGATGCCCACACCCTGAGTGGCATAAGTTTTTGTACTTAATTGGCCAATTGGTGATGGCTCTCCATTTCTGCAACCTTGCACTACTTACCCATCCTAGTAATCCTAACATTTTTTCTTCATTAAAGTGGGTGCACTTGAACTAGCAGACCCTGATCTTCCTCTTTTCTTTTGACTGCCCTCCTATCTAATATCTACCCTTATTTCTTCCAAGGCCCCAGAAGTTAAGCAGTTTGGGCACCTTTATTTCTCTACCTAGCTAGTCATCTGCCAAGCTTAAGCTGTTTGGTCAGGAGACATTCTCTATTCTGCAACAAGCAATTTAACCATGGCATGGTCCAGTTTAGATTGTTGGGCCATCCATCAAGTGTGATTAGCAGCAGTACTTGGATAACATGACATTGCCAAATGAGCTTAGTAGTGGCATTTTGACTGGCCACTTTCCTGGTCCTTAGTTTTGGGTTCATTTTCAATTTTCTCTTGACCACTTGATTTTCTTGCCCTTTGATTATTCTTTTAAGGCATACCCTCTTTTAATTTTTTAATTTTTTGTAGTATGTACACAAAATATGGAACCTTTGCAGCGTGCAATGATGAACATATTTAGCCCTTCCACTGTCAATCATGAAAGATGAAACCTATTGGTATAGGAACCTAACAGGTACCATCATGCTTTAAGCTCTACCACCAACCCAAGGATCTAGTTGCGTATCCAAGGTTGGAGCTCCATGACCAATGCCACCCTCCCTACGTCGAGATCTAGACATCAACACATACGCCAACCAAATTTCCTCCCAATCATCTTGCCATAATATGATTCATCTCTCTCTATCAACTAAATTTGTAAAATCAACCAATCCAAGCATACTTGTAAAATATTCAAACTTCTTATTTAGAAGAGATTTTTCCAGCACATCAGCTACTGGGTCATCTATTAGAATATATTTTAGCTTTATGACCCCATCTTGTACCAAATTCCTAATGTATTGGTACTTGTTGTTGATATGTTTCATCCTTGCATGGAATACATGGTCTTCAAACATCTTGATTCTACTTTGATTATCACAATTTATTAAAGTAGGATCTAGGGGCTTTCCAAACGAATCTAACAAGATTTTTCTTAACCAAACAACTTCCTTTCCTACTTCACATGCAACAACATATTATGCTTCGACACTACTTAACACAACAAGATTTTGTTTTTCTACTCATCCATGAAATCATTGCAGATCCCAAACTGAAACATCCATCGATAGTGCTCCTTCCATCAGTCTCAGTGCCACCCCAATCAGAATCGGTAGAACCTATTAACTTGAATTCCTTTCCATCATACTTTAGGCGGTGATGTATTGTGCCACATATGTATCTCAAGATGTGCTTGGAAGCTATCTAACAGTTGTGACGAGGCTCAAACTGAAATTTACCAAGAACATTTACAACAAAACATATATCGGGTCTCGTATTCACCAAGTACATTATAGAGCCCACCAAATTATGATATCTAGTAGGATCAATGAGATTAGAGTCAGAGCTTCTCAAGTTCTTGAGGTTTATGATCATGGGAGTAGTCATAGGCTTGGAATCCATCATACCAAACTTTTGTAACATCTTGATTATGTATTTACCTTGACCAAGATATATCTCATCGGGTTTTTTCCAGACTTCCAAGCCCAAGTAATAGTGCATGAGTCCCAAATATTTCATTTTGAATTCTGCTGCCAACATTTTCTTGCATTCTAGTATTCTGTGCTCCACACTTGTAATAAAAAAACATCCACATATAGTAGTATAATGATTGATTCATTCTTCACCACCTTGATGTAGAGGCTTGCATCGACAAAACTTTTGACGAACACAATTCTTAAGATATATGCATCCATCCTTGGATACCATGCCCTAGCAGCTTGCTTCAAGCCATATAGGGCTTTCTTGAGTCTGCAAACATGTGCATCTCTGCTATTTATTTCAAAGCCTTCCGGTTGTTCAATGTATACTTCTTCATCAATGGTTCCATTTAGAAAAGATATTTTTACATCCATTTGATGGATATTCCATCCCATAGTAGCAACTAGCGAAACTAAAGATCTTACAGTAGTATACCTGGCAGTAGGAGCAAAGGTTTCTTCATAGTCTATTCCTTCCTTTTTTTGAGAAACCCCTTACAACGAATCTAGCTTTGTATTTGTCTATGGTTCCATCAATGACATGTTTGATTTTTTAAATCCATTTCGAGGTGACAACTGATTTGTCACTTGGTCTAGGAGCGATTTCCCAAACTCCATTCTTCATGATGGATTTATATTCTTCTTGCATCACCTTCTTCCATTCTTCTTTATGAGTGACTTCTTCAAAGGTAGTTGGTTCTACTTCTCTTAATTTTCACATGTATGCTGCATACTTTGAATATCTCTTTGGTATTTTACTTTCTCTAAAATATCCTTGAGTTGCTCCATTTCCTTTGGCGTCTTCAAGTGTAGATTTTAACCAATTTGGCCTCTTCTTAATTTTAGGAATGATTATAGGTTGAATAGGCTCACTTGGTCCTTATTCTTATTCTTCTTGGTTTGTAGGTGCCTTGTCATGATGCCCTTCTTCCTCAAATAGTGGTACATATGCTTCATCAAATTCAATTGGTATATCCTTGGATCTTTTGTAAGCATGGATTTTGTTAGGTCCCTATAATACTAGCGATTCCCCCATTACTATTGTCATTGTAGCCCTTATTTTTATTATTATGGCCCTATTGTCCCTATATTGTTATTAGTGTTCCCCATAGAAGCCCACTATTGTTATTGTTGTGCCCTTATATTATTATTGTTATGTCAACTTTGATTTTATTGTGACCCCTTAGACTCCTATATATAGAAAGGAAGTTTAGACGTTTGTATCATCAAAGAATTGTTCCTTTTTGTAATGTAAAGAAGGTTGACCCATTGAAGAGGCTGATTTTTAAGTAGTTGATCTATCTTTTCTATCTTTTTGTGAGCTGGTTTCATAACATTTAGTATCAGAGGTTTGGATTGTAGTGTTTTGCTGATCCAAATAGGTCATCATGGAATTTTCACTATAACTCTTTTTCTGCGACATTTCAGAAGCTTAAAAAAAACCCATTTGATCAGAAATCTCAATAATCCTCGCATCCAAATTTCAGACCTTGTCTTGCTATATTTTCGGAGATATGATCTAAGGAAGTTAGGGTTTTTGTAGGTTCCCGAATTACATCCCAAACAAGCGACCTTGGGAAAATCACCATAACTTTTTCTCTGAGTATCAGATTTAAATTTCATAAGAATTTACAGAAACAGGACGGACTGTAGTTTTTTGTGCATCATTTTCAGGTCTGAAGGTTGAAATAATGACACGTGGCACTTCATACAAGTTCTCTCTACTGAAAAAATGTATAATCAGGTCATCTTGGGAGATTGAGCATAATGCTTCCTTGGAGAATCGAATTCCGATTAGACTGGTGGCGTTGGAAAGAGGACTCAAGGGTATGCCAAAAATTTGTAATTTAGACCTTGGGGATCTGAAATTTTAGAGATACATCAGATTAAATATCGAGATACTGCAAATTGAAAAAAAATGTGCGTAGTTTTTTTAAAATTTTGCATAAGTTTGGTTTGAAAAATTAGTTTGAAGGAATTCAAAGGGCATAGTGAAGCATAATTATCATTAATTGATGTCTCGAAGAAAGAAAATGGAAACACCTAGTAAACAACCTGAAATCTCTAACATGACTCATGAAGAAGAGGAAGAAATGCAACATGATATATCAAAATTATGAGACCAAGTGCAACAAAATTCACTCTCACAAAAAGTAACAGAAGCTAAGATGGATGGTTTAAAGAAATGCGTGGAAGCTAAGATGGATGGCGTGGAAGATAAGATGGATGGTTTAAAGAAAGACATGAAAGCTAAGATGAATGAAGTGGAAGCTAAGATGGCTGGTTTAAAGAAAGGTGTGGAAGCTAAGATGAATGACGTGCATGCTAAAGATGGAAGGCAAAATGGAAGAATTGAAGACAAATTTGACAAAGTTGCTACAAGAAATGTTTACTAATGGTGAAAGGGTAGTAAAGGAAACTCATGATGAGAAAAAAAGAAAATGTTAATCTTGATTTCATAGACTCTAATGTTGGATTGAAGACCCACCATGTTCCAACAATCGATATGAGGAAGTTTGATGACAATGATCCCGTAACATGGATACTACAGATGGAGCAATATTTCGATCTCCATAATGTGAAAAACACACAAAAGGTACACATTGTAACTTTATATTTAAAACCAAATCATTTTGTATGGTATCGATGGATTTTCTCTCGTAAACAAATTGTCACTAGGGCAATTTTTATGGAAGAAATGATAGCACATTATGAGGATACAAAAAGCAAAAATTGTTTTAGCCAATTGATAAATTTCAAACAAAAGGGTTCAATGATGGAGCACATTAAGCCCCAAGAGTTATCTCAATCGGTCAAATCAAGTGCCTTGCCAATGGGAGGTCACAGGGTCGAATCCTGAAAGCTCTTGGGGTTAGGTCAGTAAATAGGCCGATGGGTGTTGATGCCCTTCGGGTTGCGTCCACTCAGTTATTAAACCCCTGGACGTAGCGGCTACCCATTGACCAGGGTATCCGTGAACCAGCAAGTGAAAAAAAAATGATGGAGCACATTGAGAACTTTCAAAAATTGAATATAAGGGTAAAATATATTCCAGAGGAGGATAGGATTGATGTGTTCATAGGGACTTTAAAGGATAAGATCCAACATGAGGTTCTCCTTTGGGAACCTGATTCATTAGAGAAGGCATTCAGGTTAGCAAGAAAATGGAGAGAAAAATTATGGCAACAAGGAAGTCTACCACTCACAACTATAAATATGGATGTGTTGTTTCCCGTAGCCTTCCACAACCTACAAAGTTTACACCACAACAATTGGAAGAAAAAAGAGAAAAAGGGCTTTGTTACAGTTGTGATAGCAAATACACTAAACGTCATAAGTGTGTTGAGAAGAAATTATTTTACATAGATTGTGAAGAGGAGGAATAAAAGGAACAAGAAACATCAAAAGAAGAGGATATACACTAGGAACAAACCCTAGAGAAATAAGAAATGAATCTGACCATATCTTGTAATGTATTGGCTAGAATTACCACTCTTCAAACTATCAAGATAGAAGGACACATCAAGAAGAAAAAGGTAATAATGTTGATTGATTAAGGAAGTACCCATAATTTTATTCATTAATATAGCTAAGGAATTGAATTGCTTCCTATATCCAACACCAGAGTGTTAAGTGATGGTTGCAAGTAGAGGAACCATAAATTGCTCCAGAAAGTGCCATAATATCAAGCTATCCATGGGATAATATGTATTGAATAGCCCAATGCTTTCCATTCCAATGGGTGGTGCTGATGTTGTACTAGGATTCCAATGGCTACAATCCTTGGGTACAATAGCTTTTAATTTTCAAGAACTTTTCATGAATTTTTGTTCAGAAGTAAACGAAGTTAAATTAAGGGGTATTGCAGGGAAACCGGGAAATATAATAAGATCTAATGGAATGAAAAATCTTCTAAATAAAGAACAATGAGGCGTAATTGCAAAATTATGTTCGCTAGAGGTTCCCACCACATCGAAATAATTTATTTCTCTAGATCTCCAAAATGTCTTGGATAATCATTCCAAGATATTTCAGACTCCCAAAGGCCTCCCACCTATTCGTGATCATGATCATGCTATTCATTTGATTCCAGGATGTGTTCCTCCAAACATCAGGCCTTACAAATATCCCTATGCCGAAAAGAGTGAAATTGAATGTATGGTTGCAAAAATGTTAGAGGTTAGTATAATTCAACCTAGTCAAAGTTCTTTCTCTACTCCAGTAGTATTGGTGCACAAGAAGGATGGATCATGGCGCATGTGTCCAGATTATAGGGAG
>APFE031019442.1:0-21762 GCA_000404065.3 Pinus taeda
ATCTACTACTTGTCATGATTGCTGCACTGCAGTTATGTGAACTGAGCTGAGCTGAGCTGCCGATTAGCCCGGTGGCATGTGTATTCCTCCTTGGAATAAAGTTTAATCACTGAGCAGGAATAAAATGAAAGGTTCATGATATGATATGTGATTCCAAATTATAATAAATAATCTCGTTTTGGGGCAATTTCGAATTCATTCATTGCGAGTTTCTCAAACCATTGTGTGCATTTTATTTTATTGTGCATCTAACAATTGTGTAAACATGTTTTGGGCCCTCCAAACATTTATTGTCGATAAGATCGAGCACCCTTTAAATTAAATCATTTTGTGCCATTTGAATGACTCAACGAATGTTGGAATATCACATTTCAAACCTCTCAACAAGTAAAATTTCACCACATGGATATATTACTTAATCCCCAACTCATATTTATTGCTCCCAATTCAAGCTCCAGTAGGAACAGTTCACGTGCATGTCCAATTTTGGATATCATTTGCTCGTGCTTTAAACTGTTTAGCTTAGAGATCCATGCATTTTTTATTGAGGATGTTCTGAAACAGGTTTAAACACCAACCAAACAAAAATGCCTTCCTCACTTATATATTTGTTAATATGAATTAACTGTGTGCCCTCCCAATCGCCCAGAGTTGAATTATGTTAATATATAAACTTGGACCAATCTTACTTCTTCACGATGGAGATTCCAGGCCCTCTAAACGTACGTTAATGTGCCTCCCGCTGCTGTCTCATTTACTCACTGGCTTGCGCAATTTCAGATCTCACGCGTGGCCATTACAACTCTGTACGAGTTTACACAATTTCTGTTACGTCTTACCGTGAGCGGCAACTAACTAAGAAATTTCTGCCACTCTATACCTCTGGCACTCTCAGATAAAATTCTTCCACCATTATGAATTATAAAAAAATAGTTAATAATCAACGATTATGAATTGTAAAATAATAGTGAGTAAATATTATGAATTACAAAACCTGAATTAATTGTTAATAATGATTATGAATTATAAAACCAGAACTATAATATATGCAGCCTGAACCCAAAACACATAATTTTTGCATAATTCGTGGAATGTATGTGATATAGTTAACGTGTATTATGGATCATAATATATTCAACGCCTAACCCAAAACAAAATTAATAATAATAATACTTTTTACCAATAGGATTTATCAAATGAAATTATAAAACCAGAATTATAATATAAATGTATTTTAAGTATATTATGAATCATAATACACTTTACATGAAATGCAAAAAACAATTCTCTCTTGCTATGTTTATTGTGAATCATAATAATATTGTTCATAATGATTACTAATCATGAAATATTTTTTGTACTTTTAAAAACCTATTGTCAATATTTATTACCTATCATAATATAGTTTATAAAAATTACAAGTTAGACTTCTTGAATAGATATAACATAAAAATATTTTTGTTGCTCTAAAATTTGGGGTATTTTAATGATTTTTTTTCTAGAGTGTTTTAAAAGACAAATAGATTTAGATGTATTATTGAATAAAAGATATAATAGTTTGTTTGTGCATATTTAGTAACTCTCTATTTATTTATTTTTATGTGTGTTGGTTATTATTTATCATGGTATTATATGGAGATTTCGTTCCTTTGTTGGTACAATGATTGGAATATTACATTGAAATTTGGCCATGTTGTTTGTTTACAAATAGATATATCATTCAATATAAAATATAGAAGCTTTCGTATGCATATCTACCAACTCTGTAACAACTGTGTCTCTTCTCATTATTTATCATGGAAAATCAGATATGGAAAATCACATTGAGACTCTCGTGACTTCCAAATGCTAGTGCCAAGGAGATTGAGTACATGCGCGAATAGATCCTCACATATGTGAGAAAAATATGGTAGGTCAAAAATGTTAACAAATTAATTTTTAGTAAGATATATGACATATGTATAGTTTTTAAATTAAATAAGCATATCTCCCTTAATATTGAAATTCTAAAATTCTTATTATTTCATGTTTACTAAGTCTCCTCACATTCTATTGTTTGTATGGATGACATCAATAAAAGTGTTAACATATTTTCTTATAATGAATTTGTAAACCTAGGTATCTTCACTATTAAAATTTGCTCAAACATATTTTGCAGAATAATGAAGAGTTTAATCTTAATTACAAAACTCAAAAAAATAAACCAGATATTTTAACCATCAAACCAATTTGAAAATCCATATGAACACATAGAAAGAAATAGGGTTATGACTAGTTAAATCATGATCTTTCAAAGAAAAGAGAAAAACAATTAAGTGAATCTTAAAAAAATGTGAATAATTCCACACAATTGTTTTAGATTGAAGCCTCAAAGTGTTGAAATACATTTTTTCATTTAACTTTGTTCCTATAAAATGTGGCTACTAGAAACTCAAAAAACACCCAATGAAACTCATAATGCACAGTGGAAGTCTAACAATTAAGTTTTAGCTTCAAAATTGTCATTAAGTATAAGCTAACATGTTTATAATCAGAAAGAAAGAAAGAAATTGAATATTGCTTGATTATAAAAGTTTGCATCTATATACCTAGCAGCTATGCTAACTTTTTGTGTTCTTATTATTTAAACTCCACTTGTGAATTCCAATTGCTAGCTTCAAGGAGATTGGCGCTCATGCCTCGAGAGAGTGCACGGAAATTGAGTACATGTGAGAAAAATATGGTAGGTCAAAGGTGTTAACAAATTATTTTTTTAGTGAAATATATGATATATGTTTAGTTTTATATTAAATAAGTGCATCTCACTTAATATTGAAATCATAAACTTCTTATCATTTTCTCCTCTTTTATAAGTCTCATTGCATTCTATTATTTGTATGGATGCCATCTCTATATATCAATGCTAACATGAAGAAAAGAAAAAAATTATTTACCATGAAAAATGTAAGTCAAATTCTTGTTAATTTATTTTATGGTGAAACAATATTATTTACCTTTCGAAGAGGTAAGGCCCTTTCAATCTAGTCTACCTATCTTCTTAGGGAAGATAAAGACACCAAATTTATCGTGAATGTGGTTGGAGATAAAAGTTCTAATTTCGTTTCAAATCTTGCAATGTCTAGAGCCAAAGACATGGAAAGTACAATTTGAGAATTATTGGAAGTACTGAATTGGCCAATTGAGTAGCAAGGGAAATTAAAAGCATTTAAACATGACCTCCATTGAAATGTCTTGATCGAGCCCCCATTTTTCTTGTGTGACTCCCGCACATTCAAAGATTAGAGTGGTGGAAAAGAGAGCTTGACCGATATATAGCTCGAATGTGCTCCCTTATTGAAAACCCCACCAAAAGAAGATGGACACCTGATTGGACGCCCAATTAACCATAGGTTACAAAGGAGCTCGATTGGAATTTTTTTATAGCTCAATCAAGCAATATTATTTAAGCTCTCAAATTCTCAATCCAAGGCTAAGATATTGCTTGATCGAGCACTTAAAAAATGATCAATGGAGATTATTTTTTGTGCTTTTCCCCTTGCGTGCTTGCCGAAAAGTGCAACCAACCTCCATGGATTCACCTGATTGAAAACCGAGGTATCTCTACTATGACAACTTGCTCAAAAACATTTTGCAAAATAATGAAGAGTCTAATATTAATTATAAAATGAGAAACATAAACTAATTAAATTAAAATATTTAAACTACGAAACCACACCCAAAAGCTACATGAATAAATAGCAAGAACTAGGTTACGACTAGTGAAACCATGAAGCCAATAAAACAAATTTTCAAATCCATGAGATAAAACACTAAGTGAATCTTAAAAACGTTAATAAATCAACACAAACTTTGTTATCTTGAAGTTCCGAAGTGTCGAAAGATATTTTATTTTAACTTCGTTCCTGAAAAAAATGGCTGTGCACATTAAGTTTATGGGTGGCGCTTGTCATATGGATATCGTCTTAATATTAACATCAAAATCCTCAAACTTGTGTCTAATCACTATACAACCTCTCATCATGTATCCTACCATATACCAAAGCATTTGGTGAGTTCGATTCCATATGTATAGGGAAGTAAACAATACTTAATGGAACTCATAATTCACAATGCAAGTCTAACAATTAAGTTTGATGTTCAAAGTTATAATTATATATAATGATGCAGGAGCATCCAGCTAAGGGTACCATGACCGGGTGTTTGGTCTCAGCTAAGGAGGACAGGTTCATTTACATTTGTTGATCAAAACAGTGTCTAGGAACTAGCTTTTATTTCATTATTAGTTAAGGGATATTAGGAATAGTACAGTTAGGTTAGGGTCATTACGATCACATTGCTCTGTCTTTTTATTAATCTATCTTACAACTGTCTTTTCATTTAAAAATAATAATAAATATTGTAAACCCTACGGCACAAGAAACCCAAAAATAGTTATCAATTGTGTAACTATAAAAGTAACTAAAGGATAACTGGGAACAGTTCAAGTAACTGTGTGAATACAATACAAAAACCAATGCAATAAATTTTTAAGGGGTTCAATGCACGAGAACAAAAATACAAAAAGGAGAAAACAATTTTCAAACATCCGAATATCTGAATCCATCTATAAACAGTTTGTCTACGACATTTATTTCCTTTCCTCTAATGACTGTGTGTGTAAACTAAATAGCACTGTGCGTTCCCATCTATTTTTTTCTTTTTATTAAACAAAGAAATAGCTACTAAGTTCAACAAAGAAGCCATATGAGCATTCCCAACACAGAATTCTGGTAATAACAATAACAGTTCCCAAATAGATGAAAGAAAATGACAGTTACGAACCAATTCTCAACAGAGCGAGAATACAACTGCTGAAGAATGAAATCCAAAACAGAGGTAACCCATTTAAACATAATTTCTTGTTAGTTCCTCTTTTATAACCATAATACTGGCATACATCAATAATACTTCTGAGTGCTTGACTAAAACAGAGTAAGATAATACAAACAGCCAATCCCCGAAAGCCAAGGTTGGACCCTTGTCGGCCACAAAAGAAAAAGAGAATAAACTAAAAATGTAGAGAGCTCGAACAATAGTTGAGATTACATACAGACAGAGCCAAGGTCGCTTGACAGAGAAGACAACGAAAAAAAGGAATACTGGAATTTTCCAATGTCTAGACAGAGGAATAATACTACGAGTTAATTAACAGTAACATAGAATGACCCTACTGGAGCCATTGCTTGTAACTATTTCAAAGAGCAAGCTTGGGGCAAACCCTAACCTGCCACAGAGAGCTAACAGGGCATGTCAGTTAAGCGAATGCCGAGAGCAACCTGGAAATAAAATTCGACAAGCAAAATCAGAAGAAATGGCTTACCTTAAGAGTATTTGCATTGGAGGAACAAAACCCTAACTGAGTCACAGTCAACAGTAAAAATCCTGCAGACAAAGGGGTGACTGCCGTTAGTGTTGAAGAAAAATGAAGAAGAAAATCTAATGCATGGAGGGGTGAACTTACCTTGCCAGGACCAAGCGAAGCTGAGGAAGCCACTGTGAAAATAGTCATACATCAACTAGAGAATCAAAATGGGAAGCTTAAACAGAAAATTTGTAACATAACAAGACAAGGGAACAGAGGAAAGCATAATAGCATAAACCCTCTCGCAGACAAAGCCTTCAATACAGTGCGTAGGCAGCCAGGCGATGAAACTGCAAGTGTGGGCGGAGATACCTCGCCACGAAGTGGAGGAATTCATAGCTGGGCGCATACAAAGCATTGCTGCCAAGCTCTATACAGTCGCGAACAGGCCGAGCACAAACCCTCATCGCAGCAGGGAGAAAAGCAAGAAATGACCAAATAAAATGAAACGAGGGTTTTGGTAACACCAAATAACGAGAAGGCAAAAATCGAGGCAGGTACAGCCAACAGACCAACATTAACTCCCAAACCAATGTGACAGACAAATATCCTAGTATTGACCCAGATCACAAATTAATCATTGGTTAATCAACATTAATCCATAGTTACGGGCTGGTTCCATCATATAACTTAACATGTTTATAATGAAAAAAAGAGAGTAAGAAATTGCATGTACTCGTGCGTACTTAAGAAGATAAGCAATCATGATCATCCCTTCACGAGCACTTGCACCACGACACAATAAACCTCTCCTCCTAGAAAAAGGAAAAAGGAGAATTCTTCTCTGAACTCTAATAGCAGCTAAATCATAGAGAAAAATGTCAAATTCATTATAAAAAGAGTCTCAAATTGTTGTGAACAAGCTAATGGTTATTTGGTTATGCTTTTCAAATGTCATGTTACAATGTTTGTGGCCTTTGGTTGTGTTTTATCTTTTAGTTAGAAGAATGTGTGGTATTAACTCTACATCAACATAAGAATGTGGTATAAGATATATGAGTACATCCCTTAGTGGTTACAACACTCATCCTTGACTTTGCAAGGAACACTTTGAAATTGTACCTCTCATTTGATTTTATTTGAAACATAAAAGATAGTATATGTACGTGTATTATGATAATGTTCAGTTCTAAATATGTGCATGATGATATGTTCACCATGCCAGCATGAGAAGAGAATCACATTCATTTCTAGATGTTTCGATTTTAATATATCAGGCTGAAACTTTAAAAGAATTTCATGATATTGGGTGTAATAAACATAAATAAAGAAAGAGAATATGGTGGGAAAGAGTATAATGATGTTAGGTGCAACAAGAATAGAAGACAGAGAGAGAATCATGGAATATTTATCATCGAACAATTATAATGGCTTTGGATAATCAAATATTTATTTTGTTTTACTTGCAAACAACCTATATGCATAATCGTGATAAATAAATTTAAACATGACAATGTGACTAGGTTTTTGGAAAGAAACATAAAATCTCTAATGCCCTTCCTCTAGGAATCAAATTCCAATACCTTCATCCAAGTTATGTTTCAATGTGTTCTTATTAACCACAAATGATTATGATTCATAAAATTTCCCTCTATCCATGTTAGAAGGATATGCATCAAGGCATATATTAGTATTTGTGGAAACCTTCCATTTCTATTGCAAGTTGTTGTTATCTAACACCCCACCGTCTTCAATAATTCTATTATCTTGTTGTGTGTGTGTGGGAGAGAGAGAGAGAGAGAGAGAGAGAGAGAGAGAGACCGTGTGTGTGTGTTGTATTCCTTAGAAAATGTTAATTACTTATATTGATGTTGAAGCTCAAATGACAAGGATTCAAAAATATTGGGAGCCTACTCATTGTTGGGTTCAATCCATGTTTGAAACATATGCATGAGAATAGAAGTTTAAGGATCCATACTTAGGTTACAATGTAAAGGTATTGGGGTATATTACTAATTCCTAAATGCCAACTACAAAATGTTTGGCTATAATTTTGTGAAAATATTAAGATTTGAAATGTTTAGTTTATTCACACACACACACACACACACAAACACACACACACATAAATGAATATAATTAGGGTGAATTGTATTTACAAAAATGGGAATTGGTGAATTATTTTTGTGGAAAACTAAAAGGAAAATTAGTGGTAGGGTATAATTTACACACTAAATTTTCTCTATCCATGAGAAGTGGGGTTTCCTTTAATATCATTAGGTATATCACGAAAATGGGTATATTGATAAAATTTCCTATGCTAACCTAGTTATCATAATTTATTTTTCCATATTTTAATTAATACTATGAAGGATTAGGCAAAATAGAAACAAATCCTATCCTAGAACCAACCAACTGATTGTTCTGGAACTAAGTTACATACCCTTTTCATGCTTAACAAAAGTGAATGATAGCATGGATGAGTGAGTATTCTCCTATCACGATGGACTACCTCAATGAATTGATTTGATGTGTAGATTGTCATCATAAATATATTGAAGATCTTGGGCTATGGAAAAAATTCTCGTTGGTCTAAAACAAAAGAGTCAAAGGGAGCTTCTAAACTCCAATGCGTCAGTTATAAAGCCACTTATAAATATTTACTCAACATAACTCCCTCTCTCGACACAAGACATTAGCATAACTGTTATTGTGGTTACACCATCTAGAATATTTACATAGCCATTGCCAACATGTTCATGAACGCCCCAAACATTCCATAAATGACAATAAGCACAACTTTATGTTCCGAATCGATTGTTATTTCCATACTTTTATTTTGATCTAAAATGGGCATTTATTTCAAAAGAGGAAAAGTCCTTATCATTTTCAATGAGCATATTATTTGCGACTTAAACTGAAGATTAAATTAGAAAGGCCTATAAGATGGAAAAATTATTGAACACACATTTAAATTATATGATAGAGAATGGTGGATGATTTTAAGTCAAATTTTAGAATTAGATGATTATTAATAATGATCCTATAAAATTTTGCATGAGTATAAAAGGTTGGAGTCCTGGATTATTAAGCAATCTAGAGATCAAATAGTCATATGCTCACTCTTAGAATAGAAATTCCATACTTGTGTTAGATATATTTTAGGTCATTTTCAATTTATATTCTGTTGCATTACATATAAAATATTCTTTAGGCCACACTCACATAAGTGCACCTTCAATCTGTGTCTACCACTATCCATGTTTCTCTATCTTCATCTTTGCTTTTTTCTAAGATTCCTTGTTGAACTTGTTATTTTGTAGTATGTCCTATTCATTGATTTTTTTTTTTGTTAATGTAAGAAAATGATTGAAAGGGATTTTTTATATTAAAATGATACCCTTTTTGTTTTGTTTTTTTTTTTTCTCAAGGAAAGTACAACTTGTCGATAAAAATGGCAATTGTGCAAACTATTTGTGTAGATTTATTAGGATATTTAATTTCATTGAGGACAAAGAGAAAGGAAGCCATAATTTTTGGGGATGAAATAGTTATGGTAAAAAGGAATCCCTTGAACGAAAAATTGCAATTTCATGTCATAAGATTCCACCCATGCAAGAAAACAACAATTAATATTCAAACCAACTTGTAAAAATATAGAATCTCTCTTCGATGTAAAATCTCATAGGCTAGGGATGAAACTCCAACGCATTCCATTAACACATTGTCAATACATACTTCACTATATGTCTCTTTGATACTTAATCTAATGTCACTTCTATGCTTAAATGCTGGGACTACCACACAACTTCCCTCATTCCATGTTGAATTGGCCGCCTCATATATATTCATAACATATTTATCATGTAGGAACCTAAAGGACATATGAACTGAAAACCTGAATCAACTCCTACAAAAATACTTTCTATGCTTCCTTAGAATGAAGTGATCTATTAGAACTCTTAATGGAAGTGCATATTATTGGCTTTGATACCCAAACCTCTCTATTGAAGACATAGTTATGACGATGAGAACTAGACACATAGCCTCAATCTCACGGAATTCTCTATCTCCAATCCATAGCTAGGTTGATCACCTTTATATTCTTAAACTTATTATGTCGTTCAGACTGAGAAAAGTTAAGTATCGTATCTGACCTATTCCATATCCCTTGTGATTCTCTAACACTATGCGACATGTCCCGATTATCACACTCCTAAATGATTGGTTTAACTTGTGTGAATTTTTATATTTTACATCCCATATTGTACAATTATCCCTCGAATTATATTTATTTCCTATTCATAGAAGAAAATATGATAGAGCTTGAGCCTCCGCGTGTTTTCCTCGTCAAGTGGGACACTTCGAAATAAAATTCCAGTTCACATGTGAGCATTGATCAACAGTAGGAAATGTGCTTCATCATATTCAATCACAATGACTTGGATTCAACATATGCCAGTCATTCAATATTTTGAGCGACTTGCAACTAATTATGGGAGGCGTAGGAGTACTTGTCTGACATATGCGTTTACCAGTGGTTCCATTTTCTTAAGAGATAGTACCAAGGAAGGGACATATGGCCACTAAGTTTGACTTCAGTTGGCCAAGGTCCTTGATATTCTTTCCATTGCCCTCTTGATACAGTTCTTTTCGAATATTTTCCAACCTCATGTACAAATTTTCTGCTTGCAGATTGACTCAAATATACACCAATTTTAGTCACTTTTGTCTAATAATATACATATTTTGTGGGATTGAGGATGGTGCGTTCTAGTCCTTGCCTCTCACTTAAACATTTCTTTATATGTCTAGTTGGGATCCAACACACCTCCTTCCTAACATCCATGCACCTCCATTCTCCAGGCATTATGCATTTTTTAGTTAGGTTGTAGGCTCATTGGACTTCCATTGGAATATTCACGAACCTCCTCCTCCTATCTTTTCTCTCTTTATTTTCCCTTGTAAGCATTATCCATAATTTTTTGTGGAGGTGTGAATTGTTGTCTATAACGTATAATCTTCTAGATACATCCCATGCTCTATAGGTTTAGGTTTCCAATCCAATTAGCTATGTTTCTAGATGCCCGGAACATATATGATGGGAATTCAACACATGCGTTCTCCTTGGATAGTAGGATTTGGTGGTACATAATTTCAATCAACATTAGTGCATTGATGAACAATAGAAAATGTTGTTCCTCAAAATGAATTTCAATCACTAGAATTTAAGATATGTTATTCACTCGGTATTTTTGAAAAGTGTGTAACTAAACCTCTTCCTAGTAGGAATTGGAATACTCGTTTGACGTACTTCTTCTACCTTAATTTATTTCTGGTAAGAGATACCACTAAGGAAAAGGTATTTGGTAACTAGCCATGGATATCATGGATCATATATTCATATGCCCTCCCCCCCTTGATGGTAGAGCTCTTTTCTAATGTTTCCAACCTCTTATACCACATTTTTCCCTTCAAATTTCTTGAATTATACGCCCTTATCCATAGTTTGGGAGGTATGGTTGGTGTAGTTGGAGTTCATGGTGCTCATTTAAGGGTTTCTCTATCAGTCTCATTAGGCTCCAGCACACACCCTTCTTGGATTCTACACACATTCCTTCTTTTCGGTTGACGTTTATTTTCAGGTTAGGTTGTGGGCTCGTTGGAATCTCGTTGAATTCTTCATGACCCTCTTATTTTTCTCTACATTTCGATTTTTAAGCATGACCCATGCCACCTTCATAGGATTAATCACCATCCCTTGACAATACCTTCGTAGATCCTCAATTCAATGTTTATGAGCTCACCATTACATGTTTCGATTTCTATTCCCTACGTTACCAGCTAAAAAAATAGTTTCTCCACGCCACCTTGTGGAGTGGCTACCTGATATTCCAACTTATTAATATGGAGGAAATACGCTTGGTGAGTTCGATTTGGCTAATTGAATCTCAGCAAATTCCATTTGGAATTCATTAAGGTGTTCAAATGATTAAGAGCTAGGTTAGAAAATAACTTTAATTATAAGTTAAGTTTTTTTCAATAAAAGGGAAATCAAGGCAATTGAATATACGAATGCATACAAAAACAAAAACACCATCACAATCATCACATGATTAGTAGTTGCACCATGAAATGCTAAACCTAACAAAAATTGATGATTCATTTTGGAACTGTAAGCACCATAGTCATGGAGAGAAATGTCACAATCTATATTCACTCTCAAAATACTCAGGATTATTTGACTCGGAATTTTAAGCTCATATTACAAGTTTTGGCCCCCTTGTTTATGCTTTGATTTTCATCCATTGGGATTTATGGTATTGAAATGACACAAAAAAATATATTTGTATGCAGCTTAGTGGTTACAACTCTCATATTTTAGCTATATCTTAAAATTTTTGTTCATTAGTTTGAGTGGATTTATTTATGATAGAGAAAAGTGGTGTTTCCATACGATCACCAGCATTCCCCTCATTTAGATACAAGCATGATAGAAGCAATATTAATTTTCCACCTAGAAAGGAAAACATCAATAAATTTATTGAACCACGTAACTCACATGAAATCATGTCTAAGTTAACCATGAAAGTATGAGAAGGGAAACATGTACCATTTAAGTGTGTGTCCTTTATGATAAATTGGATGGATACCTTGGGCATCGGTTCTACAGATAGAAGAGTTGTATCCGTCAATACATATGTGCAAGTTAAAAACATCACCTCTTTTGGATGTTTGACATCCTTAACACTCTCAATGCAAGGGATTCCTTGATATTGGGTACTGAGGACATAAATAAAATGAGAGAGCATATCCAAATGGTTACAAGGGATCAATGGATATATTAATAAATTCTTCTCCGATATCTGTAATCAACCAAGGTTATGTAATCATGACAAAACAATGATTGTAAATGAGGTTATTATTCACTTCATACAAGGCATCACTGATAAGTAAAAGTCAAACATAATATCTCATATATACTCCCTCTAGCTACGAATGGAATTCTAATACCACCCCTCAATGGCGCTATTCACTAAATAACCCTTTAAAAGTTACTTCAATACCGTGTCTAAGCTCAATTGATTAGGATGCGAATAGAACTTCCCTCAATCCAAGTTTAAGTACAAGACTCTTATCTATGTACTTTGTTTCCAATGTTAAAATAATAAATACGACATGAATACATAACACAACTAAAGCAAAAAAATGGCCCATAGTGAATAATTTTTGTGAGGGGAAGCCTTGATGATTCTACTATGGAAGCGTAAATTGATCTCACTCCATGCTCTTAAACTAAGCCACATGTTCTTTTTGTTATCATATCACTAAATTATCCATGGTAGAAATGCAAGCTAGTAGTCTCCAGCAACCCCCCCTGGGCCCCCTCCATGTATATGGTGCATTATTTAGGTTAAGGCCACTTAGCCATACAATTTTTTCTTTTTTGTTAACCATGATGAATCGGTAACTCATTGAAGAAGTGGGCGAGGCCCAACATGAAGCCTAGTGGCAACCACTATAACACCAAGATTATATCCAATGACCTGCAAGCTACATATACAAAGTATTTATGCATTAACAAGAACTGAGACTCCACGAGGGTGGGGGAGCCTACTCCTTGAGCCTTATGACAACAGACCAGAGATGTCCCCTCGTAGGATTTGAATCCAGGTGGAGGTGACAACATCCCATTGTATAACCACTCGATAAATACATTTTTATTATCATGTAACATATTGCAGATTTCAGGCATCGACCTTAAGTTTTGTGCTTGGTGAGTAGGATGCTCCACTCGCGGATGGTGAGGTGCTAATGCCATACTAAATATTGGAAATCCTTCTCATGAAAAATGTCCTAATAAGCCCCGTATATTTTACATTTAAAATCACCATGGTTGAGGTGGAATACTATTAAAGTAACTCAACAAAAGTATTAGACTTCCCTAGTGTTACATTCGTCATTACAATAGGAGATGGTGGTGGAAACTAGAGTCACCCTAACAATAGCTGGAAATTAACAAATACGCTACCAATGTTCCTCGATGGTGGAAAGTTATGTCATTAAAATGTACGACCTTCTAGGATTTTGTGTGGATTCGATTAGGAAAATTGTGACAAGAAAGTATCTAGAACATGATGCTAGTTTCTACCAATATCAAATATCTTTTACCAAAGAATACCCATAACCATTTGGCCTCCATTGTTGTTACTAAGCGTACAAAACACCCTGTTTACTTCTCAAATGATCACGAAAAACAAGTAATTTTCTCAACCAAAAGAACTTAGAGTTACCATTGAAAGACTCAAAGCATTTTCTTATAATTTCTACTATAGCAAGTGAAACTTCTTCAATAAGGGATCCACGAGCACCTGAAGGTTCAATTCCGATTGCATCAAAACTTGGAAAAGAGAAGAAAGAAATGGCAACTTGTTACATGAAGATGAAAATTACTTAAAAAAATAAAAATAAAAGGAATGAACTTAAGAAAGAAGAAATGCATTTCCTCCACGGTAAAGAGAAAGGTCCTTTCGAACATATAAGACTTTTAATTTAGCCTTGGTTTTCATGATCACTGGAAGCAAATGTAGGAATTCATTTCAACATGTAGACAAGTGGAGAGACCATTTCATGAACGGATTTAAGATTTTGAATGGTGATATTTTAAATGTGTATTAGGATTCAACATTTTTTGAATAATGGGATGAAGCGCTCCTATTTCCCTTCCCTTGTTTTCCAAATTTGAGTGCATGGGGACATTAACTATGGGAAGCCTCAACGATAGTCCCCATAGCATCCAATATTTAGTATACTCTAGCACTAGTGTATAAAGAAGTGATTGAAAATTGAGTCAACATAGTTCCACTTGATTGTGCCCTTAGGGTTTTAGTGTGTATGAGAAAAATAGTCAAACATTGCACATTTCAACTCACTCCCGTCATTAATCCTCCTTTTGGGACCTTCATCATCCTCTTGGGAGAATTTGAACACTCGAACCCATCTTGGCATGCCCCCCTCCTTCAAATAAACTTATAAGCCACCCATCTTCCCTCAAGTTTCATACAATCTTCGTTTCTCGCCATCTAAATTCCTCGATCTACTATGTCCACTCACTCTACATAGTTTTCACAAATTCAAAAGAATGGAGGGAACCGAGTTTATGGCACTCGAAAAAAGTTTCATCTCTTGAATTTATGTAGCCATTTAATGTAGGTTAGGTGGGGAGTAAAAATAGGGGTTGGATCAATCTAGATATTCCTCTATTTATAGATGGACCAACTTGGAGGTGCAATAGAAAAGAAATCAATGATTATAAACACTATATAGATGAAGGAAAGGTTTGTAGGAAAAACATAGAAGCTCAAAACTATATAGATAAAAGAAAGCTTTGTAGGAGAAAAATAGAAACTCATGAGCTATTGAAAATTTTATTCTTCTAGAATAACAAAGAAAATGACGCAATTGGTGGTGTACAGATAATATATGGAATACGGAGCCAATAATACATCCATGAAAATGAAAGTAGAATATACTCAAAAAACAAAAAACAATATTCATGAAATAAAATAAGTCTTCAAGGTTGTAATTCCAAGGTATTTAGAGACATGGTCTCACTTGTATAAAGCATAAAATAACATATGAAATAGAAGGTAATAATACATCCCAGAAAATGAAAATAGAGGAGAGTAAAAATATAGTCGCGAAATGAAAATAATGGAGTTGTCCTTAGTGGAAGTTTTGGACATTCTGCGATAGTAACGAAATGAAAATAATGGAGTAAAAATGAGGGGAAATCTTGATTTTTGTTATTTAAATTGGTTTTTTTGACTATATATATATATATAGGGATTGAACACAACTTGTACGACACTTCTCTTGTGTAAGGGTTACCCGTCAAAGTTTTGATTTCAATAAATTCCACCCCATTTTAGAGAAATTAGACCAGAAAAGCTCCAAAAAGTTTCACTAAAAACAACTCTCAAAATAATTACTTTTAAAAGCAGTCAAATTTGTAATTCCAATGTAGCGACACACATGACTTCATGTGTATGGAGCATAAAATAGTTGTAATTCCAACGTGAACTTATTTGTATGGAGGGTAGGTATATCGAGGTGGCCTTATTTGTATAATTTCAACTTATTTGTATCGAGGGTAGGTATATCGAGGTGGCCTTATTTGTATAATTTCTCGTCAAATTCTTCATTCCCACGTCACCCTATTTATATCGATCGAGGTGGCCTTATCTACATCCAGAGTATGTATACCTTTCTTTTTCTAAACAAACAAAATACAAAACTTCTTCTTTTCATTATATTTATATTTATATTTAATTAAGAGGAAAACACTTCTTTTGATTATAATTATAATTATATTTAATAAAATAAAAAGGCTAATTTCAAAAAAGAAAAATACACCCTTTTTTTCATATATATATATACTTGAAAATACACTCCTTTCCTAATTATATTATATTTTGAAAAATTCCTTCTTTCATTATATTTATATTTATAAGAGGAGAGACAATTCAAAGTATGTATACCTGTGAGGTGTGTTCTGTTGACATGCATTGTTTTGGAGAATGTGATTCCCGATTCTAACGGAGCATCGCGTCCACAGAGGAGTTGATAGGATAGGTCAGATTCACCTCAATGATCCTGCCTAGTAATGGAGCCAAGGATTTTAGTGTAAATCGAACCCACAGAGAAGGTATAAATACAGTAGAGCTTATGATCAGTTAGCGGAGCAGAACCCCACAGTTGTGCCGGTTGGGTTGGGATCAACAGTTTTGCTCCTAATTCTCCCAATACTACTCTTACTATTGCCTTAGACAAAATGAAGTGGAACCTTTACGTGGGTTACTTGGTAGCGCTGGGAGCTTTCCTAACGATAACGATATGCTCTCACACCACTTTGGGCGTGCGTGTGGGAAAACACCATCCAATGGCGATTGAGGGGGAAGGGGCAGGTTGGAAGCCCGCTGCTGCAAGGTGGAATGGCCCTGCAGATGGCGCCGGAAGCGAAGGTAATGGCCTGAAATCTTTTTCACTGAACTGAACTGCATAAATCTTTTTAACAACATAGACAATTTATTTATTATAACGGCCAGCACCCAAAATTAGATTGTGTTGTGGATTTGGCACAGGCGGTGCATGCGGATATGGTAGCCTTGTGAAACAGTTTCCTTTTGATTCAAAAGTGGCTTCAGCAAGTCCAGATCTTTACAAAGGAGGAAAAGTTTGTGGATCATGCTATCAGGTATGCGTAGTTGTTGGTGATAGAGATAGATTTTTTTATAGAATCTTCCATTAACTCATAAAGTTCTGTTATGTTCTATTCTATTCTGTCTGTTTAACAAGGTAAAATGCACCGGCAATCCTCTGTGTTCTGAAACGGGAGTGACCGTTGTGGTCGCTGACGAATCATTTGGGCAATCACAGTTTGTTCTCAGCGGTACTGCCTTCCAAGATATGGCATCTGATCCTTGTAGAGGTTCAGATCTGCTCAATGCTGGAGTTGTGTCTACGTTGTTTCGAAGGTATTTATCGTCGCTCTTGTCAGATGAGTCGATGATTTTAAAAAATGGTTTGCAGTTATCTAGTCTTATCTTTTCTTCTGCAATGCAATGCAATGCTTCCTCTTATATATAGATCACATGCATTTTGTGCTATACAATAGGGTGCCCTATGAATATCAAAGAACCACTATTGCCTTCCACGTCAATTCGAGCTCTAGTGCTTACTGGCTGGGGCTCCTTGTTGAATACGTAAATGGAGATGGCGACCTAGGAGCAGTCGATTTAAAACAGGTGGGTGCTTTACACACTTCAATTAAATTTTCCCCATCGTATACGCTATATTAATTATTGAAATTATACTTACAAGTTTATCTAATGGCTTCGTTTGTGTTTCGCTTCTACTCTCTTCAGGAAAACTCCAATACATGGCAACCAATGCAACAAACATGGGGTGCAAATTGGGCTTTGAACAGTGGTCCACTAAGTTCTCCCTTCTCCATTCACCTTACAACCCTCTCCACAGGCAAAACGCTCATTATAGATAACGCTATTCCAGAGAATTGGCAGCCAAATGCTACGTAAAATACCAATGCCAACTTTCATTGAAAGCAAGGCATGAAATATATTTAGATGCACAAATTCCAACGATTCATAGGATATCTACAATAATAATGCGACCCTTTCCTGCTCTGAGTGCTACACTATTTCAAACATTCTCACTCACTCATTCATTCATTCATGGTGGGCGGATAAAAATCCAAAGCACAGCGCAGATAGTATCTACTACTAGTTGAGAATAATTAATATTATTTTGATATTAATGGAGAAAATGGTTACATTGTTGTAACTTTCTCCCTAGTTTAGGATTAGTTCCTATAGTTATGGGGTTTGGGTGCAATTCCTATTTCCTATATTGTATTTAATGATGTATCTTGATTGTTAAAGTGATAGAGTGAACGAAGAAATCTCTCAAGTTTGTGAGTGTATTCTCCAGGTGCAGGCCACACCTGAGAGCTACATCTCTTTCTTTTCAATTCAGTGCATATTTTATCTTGGTATCAGAGCTCAGATTGATTGAGCCTGATCTTTGTCACCTGTGAGGCTGAAGTGCCTGTAGAAGCTAGCTTGCCTGTGTGGCGGAATTGCCTGTGTGGCTTGAAGTGCCTGTGTGGCTGTGTGTGTACACGAGAGCTCTGTGCTCGATTGAGCAGGTGGACTGCAGAACACCTGGCTCGGACTCAGAATTTTTTTTCTGAGCAGAAAGGCCGATTAGCGTGGATTTTGCGCTGAATGTCGCGACAGAAGAGGGATTAGCGCAGATTTTGAGGGATAAATCGTGCTAGAGCGCGGATTTTGAGGGATAAACAGTGCTGGAGCGCGAAATTCGAGGGATAAAGCGCGCTAAGCGCGGATTTTACCGGGAAAGTCGCTCGGGGTAGCGCCAAGGAGATCCCTGAACAGCGTGAACTTTGTTTGGCGGTTTGCAAACGGAGCAGATCGGCAGAGTTGCAGATCAGTCCAGGACAGACAGATCGGGAAAGCGCCAGAGGAGATCTGCGGGAAACCTTGACTTCGTTTGGCGATCTACAAGGAGAGCAGGATTGGTGAAGTGGCAGATCAATCCGGGAGAGGTGGATCAGATCAATTGTGATCAGATCGTTGTTTCGACTGTGTTGGAAACGCCGAATTTGCTCATTGGAGCAGGAGTGCCAGACACTGCAAATCGGTAGCAGAGGTGACAGATCGATCTGACAGGTATTGTTTTTGTTGTTGTTAAGTAGATTCACAATGAGTAATATGATGGAATCTTACCTTAACGAGTCTGGTAAGCTCAACGGGTCTAACTTCACGAACTGGAAGTTCAAGATCCAGACTCTGCTCGAAGGTGCGAATGCTTGGGCTATAGTGACAGGCGATGAGCAGAAGCCGGTAGCAACCACACAGAAGGAAGACTAGGAAAAAGGAGAAAACAAAGCCAAAGTCCTGTTGAAGATGTCTGTGAAAGACAATGTCATTGCACACATCAGAGATTGTAAATCGTCCGCCGAGATCTCGACGAAAATAAAAAATTTCTATGAGACCCAGAATACAAACAGAGTTTTGGCTCTGAAAAGCAAGCTATTCTCGATGAGGATGGATGAAAGGGAGTCTTCTACTGCATTTGTAGCGTGAATTAAGGATGTTAAAGACGGATTGGGGGCCATTGGAGTGGCGGTGGCTGATGAAGATCTTGTTGCAATTACATTGAATGGGATGCATGATGATTTTAAAACCTTCATCACTGGAGTCTCGGCAAGGGAGAAAGCACCCACGTTCAATGATCTCACTGTGATCTTGCAGCAAGAGGAAGATCGAAGGCAGAACCTGAATCTGAACCCCCAAAGTGACGATCTCGTGTTGGTGGCAAAACGACGACTATCTAAAGGAAGGCAGTCACAGTAGCAATCAAAGCAAAGAGGAGGAACAACACAGAAGAATCCGCATTCTCAGAAAGGTATGCTTGCAAATCATTAGGAAAAGAAATGTTATTATTGTGGAAAAATGGGTCATATACAGAGAGATTGTTATCATAAGAAGCAGGCTGATGAGGCAAGGAGGAGACAGGTAAACCCAAAACAAAGACGATATTTTGTTGAAGAAGAAGACTTCAGTCATGAATTTCGACTGTTCACAGTCAACTGTGCCCTTTCAGCATCAAATGAATATGACATCTAGTATGTCGATTCCGGAGCATCCTCTCACATGACAGGTAATAAGGAATTTTTCGATAGTCTTGAAGAAATTATAAATGGATCAAAAATATATCTAGGGGATGATAATGGATATCAGATTAAAGGTCATGGGGTGATTTCAGTTAAATTACCAAATGGAAGAATTAGTCACATTTCAAATGTTTTATATGTACCTGGAATAAAGAAAAACCTGATATCTCTATCCATGATGGCTGATCAAGATATGCATGTCGAATTCTTCAAGACTCACTGTGTGATAAAGGATTGCAGGAATGAAATTGTTGCAACAGGCATGCGAGTTGTAACCTTATACAGGTTGGATGCAAAAAGTATACCAAAGCAAGCCATGGTTGCAGGAGAGTCAACAGTTGAACAACTCTGGCATCAGAGGTTTGGTCATCTGAATCTGCAGGATCTCATGTTGTTACAAATGAAAGTTATGGTTGAAGGTCTCCCCATCTTTCGTAACATTCAGTTAAACTGTGATGGTTGTGCCTTAGGAAAGATGCACAGAGAACAGTTCCCTGTGCATGATAGGAGGAGGCAAACAGAAATCTTAGAGCTAGTGCACACTGATGTATGTGGTCCCATGCAGACAAGGTCGCTAGGGGGAGCATACTATTTCTTGTTATTTACTGATGATTGCACTAGGTATTCTTGGGTTTATTTTTTAAACAAGAAAAGTCAGACTTTCCAATATTTTATAGAGTTCAAAACCCTGGTGGAAGAACAGTTTGGAAAAAGTATTAAAATTCTCCGATCTGATCAAGGAGGAGAATACAAATTAAAGGAATTCATGAAATACTGCAAAACTCATGGGATTGTTCAGCAATATACAGTGCCGCATACACCACAGCAAAACGGAGTTGCAGAGCGTAAAAACAGAACATTGGTGGAGTGTGCAAGGAGCATGCTGCAAGGTAAGGGTCTATCTAATATCTTTTGGGCATAAGCAATAAATACTGCTGTATATTTGAAAAACAGAAGTCCTACTAGGTGTCTTGGCTTCAAAACCCCTTTTGAAGCCTTATATGGATTTAAACCAGCAGTAAACCATTTAAGAGTCTTTGGGTCAAAGGCATTTGCACATGTACCCAAAGCTGATAGAAAGAAATTAGACCCTAAGGCAGTCAAATGCATCTTAGTTGGGTATGGAACAGAGTTTAAAGCATACAAACTGTTCAATCCTGAGTCTCGTAAGACATTTGCCAGTAGAGATGTAGTCTTTCATGAACAGGTACAGGAAAGGAAAGATGATGTTGGAGATGATTGGCACATTCCATTGCTGTTGGAGGAAAGCACTGAGGAAGAGAGGGAGAAGGAACAGGAGCACAAAGAAGAGAAAGAAGAAGAACAACAAGAAGGTGAAAAAGAAGGCCCAGTTATTGCAGAGGAAAACAAATTTGAGGTAAGTCTCCTACCAAGGAGGTCAGGTAGGAAGACTCAATTACCATTGAAGTTGAGAAACTATGCTTTGATGTCAAAAGTTTTGAACATTGTAGAACCCTCTAATTATAAAGAAGCTAGTCAATTTAAGGAATGGAGAGTTGCAATGGATGAAGAAATGGAATCAATTTTTAGAAATGATACTTGGGATTTAGTTGAGCTTCCTAAGAATAAAACACCTATAGGATGTAAGTGGTTGTTTAAACCAAAAATGAATGCAGACGGAAGTATAGATAAGTTAAAAGCTAGGTTGGTTGCAAAAGGATATTCATAGAAGGAAGGTATAGATTTTGATGATACTTTTGCACCTGTAGCAAAGCTAAATACAATCAGAATGCTTATTGCTTTAGCTACTAAATATAATTGGGAATTACACTGATGTGAAATCTGCGTTTTTAAATGGTGATTTAAAAGAAGAAATTTACTTAGTACAGCTAGAAGGATATGTAAAGCAGGGGCAGGAACATCTTGTTTGCAGATTGAAAAAGCCTTTATATGGATTAAAGCAGGCACCCAGGTCTTGGTATGAAAAAGTCAATTATTTCTTTATAGAGTATGGTTTCCATAGAAGTTTAAATGACCCAAATTTGTATACCAAGGACAATAATCAGGGGCAGATTATTTTGATTTCTTTGTATGTGGACGACATGATTATAACAGGAAATGCATTTGATTTAATCAAAGGAATCAAAAGGCTTATGGCACAAGTTTTTGAAATGAAGGATCT
>APFE031019444.1:0-17376 GCA_000404065.3 Pinus taeda
TTGAACGTTTCTGATCCTTTAAAAGTGTAATGCCAAAACCCCTCTAGGATTGAAAGTGGTTGGCGTTGTCTCTGAGCTTCATTTAATTTTGATATTTGTTACACTACTTCAAATGATAAATGACAGTCTCTACATATTTATTCTCTCTCAATCTCCATTGAACGATACGATTTCACCAGAGAAACCTAGAGTAGTTGACATTCTATAAGAAACCTGGAGTAGTTGACATTCTATATCTATTAGAATATGAGAGATATTTCATGGGTATGGAAATCACGTTGATCCTAAAACGGAGAAACCTGGAGTAGTTGACATTCTATATCTATTAGAATATGAGAGATATTTCATGGGTATGGAAATCACGTTGATCCTAAAACGGGTTTGGAACTTGAAGAAAAAGAACCGATAGTTGATAGCTTAACAACTGAACTTCAGGCCTTTCTGAAGGCCAAAAGAGCAAACAACTTGAGAAGCGAGGTGAGTTAAGACAAAGATGGTGGGGAAGGAGACCACTTTCTTAGAAAATCACTTGACTCACAGAACTTGAAGAAAAAGAAGCAATAGTTGATAGCTTAAGAGCTGAACTTCAGGCCTTTCTGAAAGCCAAAAGGGCCAACAACTTGAGGAGCGAGGTAAGATACCACAAAGGTGGTAGGGAAGGAGACCTCGCTGCTAGAAAATCACTTGAACCAATGCACTTGAATGGGGATATAAGTGAGCCTCAAGATGTTGCAGATAGTGACATGCATTCAGTTGAACTAAAGAAAGACAGTGTTGACGATAGAAACAGTAGAGGTTACAAATGGGGATATGCATCAGTGTGTAGTATGAATGAATTATGAAAGGCTGGATCGAAAATCCTATTAGCAAAAGAGCTCATTCCAGTAGGAAATGAACGACCGAAGGTCCCATGAGAAATGGAATTGTTGTGACTACCAATTATGGAACAAGCTAGATGCAATAAATGTAACACCAACCAATAGTCAATTCAAAAAGACAAGTGGCAACCTCGTTGATACAACACCAATCATAAAATGAAAGAAACAATTGGGCTTTGCAGGCTATATCACCAGAAAGAAGTCGTAGCATCTCAATGAAGGTTGGAGCTTACGATCAACAAATTACTCCAAAAATTACATTGGAATTTCATTGGATTTGAAGATAAGACTGATAGAATACGTATACAGTCTGGCAACCTCAACGGAGTAGCAAAAGTATAAAACTGTATGTGGAGCCTAGAGCAGAAATTTTCCTCAAATATGTCCTTGGTAACAACATTATAGGTAGAATTATACCATAGCCTATGATGCTATAAATAATTGATGGAGGAACAAAAAGACAATCACAAAAAAATTGATAGCTCTATGAAAAAAATTATAGACAAGAAGATAATGTTTACCACAAAGAATGGCTGAAATAAACCATTCACCAATTCAACTAACAAAGAGATGAATTGTTTGATTTGATTTTAGAATGGATAATTTACCCATTCTTGTTGTTCAATGTAGGGGTTTAAAAAGGGAATGTCCAAGCTATAACATGCTAAACCTTCTTATTCTGGTTGCCTCTTTCAAGTGTCTCCAGGGACATGACTAAATAGATTCATTGGTTTATATCTTTGCAAAGGTTAAGATTTTTAGTTGCATTTTCTTCATTGATTTACCACTATAGTTGGTATTGACCTCATGATTGTTGTGTAGAATACAATATTCTTACTCACTTGACCAGCATAAAATGACCTTCCCACATTCTAGCATACCCCACAATGCATATCTATGTGGATAACAAAATGCAATAAAAAAGGAATTTTCCTTACTCTCAAATCTCCGTTCAAGACTTTGAGTTCTTTTATTTTGTAGCCATACTTATTTTAACTTCCTTTTATTTTTTAAGTAATTTGTGTCATTTTAAGCTTAACCAATGTTAATTCACTACAACATGTTTAATTTTTAATGGTTGTTAAAATAGTCCTATTCAATGAGATTTAAGGAATTTCACCACTAACTAGAATAGTATTGTCATGGAATACATGAAATAAACTCCCCAAGGGGTAACAACAATCAAACTAGCCACCTAGTTTTCATATCTAGACTCTAGCTAAAGAGGCTCCAAGAGATTGATCCATCCATAAGTTGAAACTAAAAGAGGTTATATCATGATTTGGTGAAACAGAAATGATTTTGAATTAGGTTTGAATGGCATAGGGTAGACTAGAACATATAGGGAAATTTCATTTACTACTATTTAATCTAGAAATAATATAGTTCTATTACTATTACCAACAAAATTTAAAAATTATAAAAAATTGTGACGTTATCAAACATTTTTTCTTTTACTTTTATCAAGTACTTCAAAATTAGCTTACCACATGGAACCACACATTTACATAAGTCAAGGAGTTTAAACTTTGACCCTAATTGGATGGTTGCTTGAACTCCACACAACTAACCAAAGTTTAATGGATTTTAGGTAATGTTCACCATGCATACATAATAGGAGTATCAGTTTTGTAGGAAAGATCAACCTATTTAAACAACTACATGAAAATGTATTGTTAAAAATTTAAATAACAACTATATGTTTTACCATTTCTAATGATTAAATCATGAATCCTAAATTTTGTTTCATTCTTTTATTTTTTATGTATATTAATTCATTTATCTTATAATTATAACTTTTTGTTTATAACCATTCATTATTGTAATCAACTTGGAGTAGCTTAATTGGCAATGCCCTTGGAAATGGGTTCAAATCTTGTGCTATTATGTTGAGAAGTTGGATATGATAAAGATGTAGTCCTAGCAAACATACAAAAGAAAACATTATTGTAAATTGAGTTTTCATAACATATTCTTAATCATTTGAGTAATATCTAGTGTATCTGTATGTCTCCTTTCTGCATTAAAACATTTTATTAAAAAATATTTTGCTTCATTTGAAATGAAAAATGTTAAGAAAAAAAGTAAATAGATATTTTATATTAAAAAGACAATCTCAATTTAAACTTAATTTGTAATCAAATTTTAAATATATTAACTAATACCATATTTTATAAATTAGTTAAAATATTTCAAATATTAAAAAGAAAAATTCAATGGTAATGATATTGATTGGGGATATACAAGGAAGGATATAATAATACAATAATAGAGCAGAGAAAAAAAGAAATTGATCTACTTAATTCATTCCAATCAGTTGATCTATCACATAGCTTGCAACTAAGGGATTTTATATCATCATTAGGTGAATCACACATGAGTTTGAAATATGTTTGAATAGAATTGTGACAGCTCAAATGAGAAGGAATATTTCATCTAATTCATCTTAATCCTCAAATTATAATAGAGTTTCATTCCCACCAACTCCATTTCCATTGCTAACAAAATTTAGAAATCATCCAGGATTGTCAAAATTTCATGCATTTTATTTTCTTTTTCTAGATATATTGACTATTTGTAAATTATCTTATCACATTGAACCACAAATATACAAAATTCAGGAATTTGATATTTGGTCTTCCTTAGATTGTCACTTGCTCTCCACACAACTAACAAAAGTTTAATGGGTTTTAGGTAGTGCTCATGACCCATAAATAATAGGTGTATATAATCCCTCATAAAGCTAAACCTACAAAAACAACAAGAAAATGTATTCTCCAAGATTGAAATGTGGGTGTCATAAGATTGATTGGGGATATACATGGAAGGATATAATAATACAATAATAGAGCACATAAAAAAAAGAAATTGATCTACTTAATTCATTCCAATAAGTTGATCTGTCACACAACTTGCAACTAAGGGATTTTATAAGGTGAATCCCACATGAGTTTGAAATATGTTTGAATAGAATTGTGACGGCTCAAATGATAAGGAATGTTTCATCTAATTCATCTTAATCCTCAAATTATAATAGATTTTCATTCCCACCAACTCCACTTCCATTGCTAACAAAATTTAGAAATCATCCAGGATTGTCAAAATTTCATGCATTTTATTTTCTTTTTCTAGATATATTGACTATTTGTAAATTATCTTATCACAATGAACCACAAATGTACAAAATTCAAGAATTTGATATTTGGTCTTCTTTAGATTGACTAGGTAGTGCTCATGACCCATAAATAATAGGTGTATACAATCCCTCATAAAGCTAAACCTACTAATCCCTCATGAATTCTGGAAGATTGAAATGTGGGTGTCATAAGAACTATTGGTTTTCTCAATATGAATCTTGACCATTAGTTCACCACTGCAATAAATGAAATCTTAATATTGAGTGAATATAGATTTCCCAAAATTGTTAAATAGTTGATAGTGAATATAAATACTGTTGTTTTATTACTTTAATTTTTTATATATAACCATTCATTTGTCTTATAATTTCAATTTATTTATAACTCATTCTTCTAAATATAGGTCTAGTTTTGGTATTGTTGTATAACAAATTTTTAGTTATTTGAAAAATATCTAATGTATTGAGATATCTTCTTTGGCCATTACAACATTTTATTAAAAAAACATTTACTTTATTTACTAATATTTCAAATATATAAAATTGATAAATAGATAATTAAATAATATAAATTCAATTGTAACTATATAAAATTTAAAAATAGGAAAAATACCCTTATAAAGTTAAATAAAATATTAAAAAATACTTTAATTTACTTGAAACCTTGATTAAATAGTAAATTGTACAGGTAAAATATTTCATTGAAAAAATAATTAGATTAGAGAAATAACCAACTAAATTCTGGATATGTAAATTTCAATTCTACTTCATTTACTTCATTTCAATTTAAACTTCGCCCCAACAGAGAGGGCATTGATTTGTGTTTCTAAACAATTGGGCAGCACATTGAGGATGCAGAATGTGGGAACATGGCAGTTGTACTACGTTCTTACCATCCTCAAAATCCTTTTACATCGTTGGCTTCTACTTTGTTGAATTGAACGACAGGTAAACTTGCTACCGTTTCAGCAGGCAGCCCAACAGGCAGCCCAACTGTGACAAAACCCAAAGACTCTAGCAATTCGTCGAGCTGCGCCAGGAGCTGGTCGGCAGTAAGTTCATCATCACTAGTGGGGAGAACGTAATAGAATGAAAAGTGACAGAGCAGTTCTGCCAAAGTGAGAACAAGAAGCACATGTTTTGATGACTTAAGAGGTTGCCCTTGAAAACGATATGGTTTCAGCTAAGTAGCATTCCTTGCTCTAAAGTCAAAATGTCACTTTTATAGTGACAATGTAGGGCAACTTGACATCGTACAGTGCTGGACGCTAATGCAGTACAAGACTTTTAGTGAGCATGTTCGTGAACTTGAGCAGCTTACTCTCCATACAAAGGAGGAGCCATGGTTATCAAAAAACCGGATTTTATAAAGAACTTTAAATTAATTATATTCTCTACATGCATTCAAAGCTCCTTCGGTGACGTCATCTGGATTCTTTTGTCTCTTTTACAGTTTTTCAGTAAAAACCTACATTTTTGCGGGCTCAATTTCTAGATCCTCCTATCTTTGTTTTGCTTCTTGAAATCTCTTTTAAAGTGATCTCACCAATTAAGATAATATCCCTTGTGCAATCAACCAAATATATCTTTTAATCAAACGTTTTTATGTGTCCTCACCTGCTATCTAGTAGAAATCTCAGATTTTGCATCTTGAAATCTCTTTTGAAATCCTCACTGATTAAGATAATATCCCTTGTGCAATCAACCAAATATATCCTTTAATCAAACGTTTTTATGTATCTTCACCTTCTACCTAGGTAAAAAAATCCTCACGGATTAAGATAATATTCCTCGTGCAATCAACCAAATATATCCTTTAATCAAACTTTTTTTTCTGTGTCTTCACCTTCTACCTAGGTAGAAGTCTCAGATCATTTTGACTATCCTTGGAAAAGTAGCTGTTCGAAAAGTTGTTCCTCGTGATGCTCGTAAATCAGAGACTAGTTTTGAATTTTAATACGATGGGTTAGCTACTTCAGTTAAAGCTTTCATCTTTACTGCATTACTTAAGATTAATGTTTTGAATTTTAATACGATGGGTTAGCTACTTCAGTTAAAGCTTTTATCTTTACTGCATTACCTAAGATCAATTCTTTAGAATAGGTTTTATCTTCCACTGTGAACTTCAAGCTTATGTTTTTCGTCAATTGACCTTGTACCACTTTAGTTTATAGATCCTTGAGTCTTGAAACACAGTTAATGTGTAACTAGGTAAATTTAAACAAAATAATAAAAATAAATATTTACTTTTAAGCATTGGGAAAACTTATCATAATTTAGTTGTCAAACTAATAGTAAGGACACTCATCACACACTCATCACTAGCTGCTATTAGCCTGACTCATCACCATTATTCAAGAAAAACCACACTAATTGAAATTACCTTGGTGGTGGGTGGTCCATAAGAAGCTTTTACTCTTGCACCATTAAATTAAATAAGTGAGTAAATTTAAACAAAATAATAAAAATAAATATTTACTTTTAAGCATTGGGAAAACTTATCATAACTTAGTTATTCAAAGTAGTAGTAAGGACACTCATCACACACTCATCACTAGCTGCTAGACTCATCACCATTATTCAAGAAAAACCACACTAATTGGAATTACCCTAGCGGTGGGTGGTTCATAAAAAGCTTGAAGCTTTTACTCTTCCAAGTTTTGTGAGTGTAGTCTCCAAGTGGAGGCCACACCTCAGAGCTACATCTCTTTCTTTCCAATTCAGTGCATATTTTATCTTGGTATTAGAGCTGAGATTGAGTGAGCCTCATCTTTGTCAAAGTACCTGTAGAAGCTAGCTTGCCTGTGTGGCGGAATTGCTTGTGAGGCTTGAACTGAGTGTGTGGGTGCGTGTGTACACGAGAGGTCTGTGCTCGATTGAGCAGGTGGACTACAGAACACATGGCTCGGACTCGGGAATTTTTTTTTTTCTGACCAGAAAGGCCGATTGGCGCGGATTTTGCGCTCACAGTCACGCGAGAAGTCGATTAGCGCGGAATTTTAGGGAGAAATCGCGCTAGAGCGCGGAATTTTGGGGAAAAATCGCGCTAGATCGCGGAATTTCAGGGAGAAATCATGCCAAATTGCCCGATTAGCGCGGATTTTACCAGGAAAATCGCGCCAATTAAATTAATTTAAGCAATTTTTAATTAGTGCGGATTCTTCGCTCGGGGTAGCGCCAAGGAGATCCCTGAACAGCGTGAACTTCTTTTGGCGGTTTGTAAATGGAGCAGATCGGTGGAGGTGCAGATCAGTCTGGGAGAGAGAGATTGGGAAAGCGCCAGAGGAGATCTGCAGGAAACCTCGGCTTCGTTTGGCGATCTGCAAGGAGAGCAGGATCGGCGAAGTGGCACATCAATCCGGGAGAGGTGGATCGGATCAATTGTGATCAGATCATTATTTCGACTGTGTTGGAAACGCCGAAGTTGGTCATTGGAGCGGGAGTGCGAGAAACTGCAGATCGGTAGCAGAGGTGACAGATCGATGTGACAGGTATTGTTTTTTGCTGTTGTTGTTAAGTAGATTCACAATGAGTAACACAATGTAATCTTACCTTAACGAGTCTGGTAAACTCAACGGATCTAACTTCTCGAACTGGAAGTTTAAGATCCAGACTCTGCTCGAAGGTGCAAATGCTTGGGCTATAGTGACAGGCGACGAGCAAAAGCCAACATCAGCCCAACAGAAGGAAAACTCGGAAAAACGAGAAAACAAAGCGAAAGTCCTAGTGAAGATGTCTGTGAAAGACAATGTCATTGCACACATCAGAGATTGTAAATCGTCCACCGAGATCTGGATGAAAATCAAGAATCTGTATGAGACCGAGAATACAAACAGAGTTTTGGCTCTGAAAAGCAAGCTATTTTCGATGAGAATGGACGAAAGGGAGTCTGCTACTGCATTTGTAGCGCGGATTAAGGATGTTAAGGACGGATTGGGGGCCATTGGAGTGGTAGTGGCTCATGAAGATCTTGTTGCAATTACAATGAATGGGATGCGTGATGATTTTCAAACCTTCATCACTGGAGTCTCGGCAAGGGAGAAAGCACCCACGTTCGATGATCTCACTGCGATCTTGCAACAAGAGGAAGATCGAAGGCAGAACCTAAATCTGAACCCCCAAAGTGACGATCTCGCGCTGGTGGCAAAACGACGACGATTTAAAGGAAGGCAGTCACAACAACAATCAAAGAAAAGAGGAGGAACAGCACAGAAGAATCCGCATTCTAAGAAAGGTATGCTTGCAAATCATTATGAAAATAAATGTTTTTATTGTGGGAAAATGGGTCATATACAGAGAGATTGTTATCATAATAAGTAGGCTCATGAGGCAAGGAGGAGATAGGTAAATCCAAAACACAGAGGATATTTTGTTGAACAAGAAGAAGACTTCAGTCATGAATTTCGACTGTTCATAGTCGACTGTGCCCTTACAGCATCAAATGAAGATGACATCTGGTATGTCGATTCCGGAGCATCCTCACACATGACAGGTAATAAGGAATTTTTTGACAGTCTTGAAGAAATTATAAATGGATCAAAAATATATCTAGGGGATGATAATGGATATCAGATTAAAGGTCATGGGGTGATTTCAGTTAAGTTGCCAAATGGGAAGATTAGTCACCTTTCAAATGTTTTATATGTACCTGGAATAAAGAAAAACTTGATATCTGTATCCATGATGGCTGACCAAGATATGCATGTAGAATTCTTCAAGACTCATTGTGTGATAAAGGATTGCAGGAATGAAACTATTGCAACAGGCATGCGAGTTGGAAGCCTGTACAGGTTGGATGCAAAAAGTATATCGAAGCAAGCCGTGGTTGCAGGAGAGTCGACAACTGAACAACTCTAGCATCAGAGGTTTGGTCATCTGAATTTGCAGGATCTTATGTTGTTACAAAAGAAAGGTATGGTCGAAGGTCTCCCCATCTTTCGTAACATTCAGTTGAACTGTGATGGTTGTGCCCTAGGAAAGATGCACAGAGAACAGTTTCTTGTGCATGATAGGAGGAGGAAAACTGAAATCTTAGAGCTAGTGCACACTCATGTATGTGGTCCCATGCAGACAAGGTCACTAGGGGGAGCATACTATTTTTTGTTATTTACTGATGATTGCACTAGGTATTCTTGGGTTTATTTTTTAAACAAGAAGAGTGAGACTTTCCAATGTTTTATAGAGTTCAAAACCCTGGTGGAAAAACAGTTTGGAAAAGTATTAAAATTCTCTGATCTGATCAAGGAGGAGAATACAAATTAAAGGAATTCATGAAATACTGCATAACCCGCGGGATTGTTCAGCAATATACAATGCCGCATACACCACAGCAAAACAGAGTTGCAGAGCGTAATAACAGAACATTGGTGGAGTGTGCAAGGAGCATGCTGCAAGGTAGGGTCTATCTAATATGTTTTGGGCAGAAGCGATAAATACTGCTGTATATTTGAAAAATAGAAGTCCTACTAGGTTTCTTGGCTTCAAAACCCCTTTTGAAGCCTTATATGGATTTAAACCAGCAGTAAATCACTTGAGAGTCTTTGGGTCAAAGGCATTTGCACATGTACCCAAAGCTGAAAGGAAGAAACTAGACCCTAAGGCAGTCAAATGCATCTTAGTTGGTTATGGAACAAAGTTTAAAGCATACAAATTGTTCAATCCTGAGTCTCGTAAGACATTTGCAAGTAGATATGTAGTTTTTCATGAACAGGTACAGGAAAGGAAAGCTGATGTTGGAGATGATTGGCACATTCCATTGCTGTTGGAGGAAAGCAGCGAGGATGAGAGGGAGCAGGTACAGGAGCAGAAAGAAGAGAATGAAGAAGAACAGCAAGAAGGTGAAAAAGCAGGCCCAGTTATTGCAGAGGAAAACAAATTTGAGGTGAGTCCTCCCCCACCAAGGAGGTCAGGTAGGAAGACTCAATTGCCATTGAAGTTGAGAAACTATGCTTTAATGTCAAAAGTTTTGAACATTGTAGAACCCTCTAATTATAAAGAAGCTAGTCAATTTAAGGAATGGAGAGCTGCAATGGATGAAGAAATGGAATCAATTTTTAGAAATGATACTTGGGATTTAGTTGAGCTGCCCAAGAATAAAACTCCTATAGGATGTAAGTGGCTGTTTAAACCAAAAATGAATGCAGACGGAAGTATAGATAAGTTAAAATCTAGGTTGGTTGCAAAAGGATATTCACAGAAGGAAGGTATAGATTTTGATGATACTTTTGCACCTGTAGAAAAGCTAAATACAATCAGATTACTTATTGCTTTAGCTACTAAATATAATTGGGAATTACACCAGCTTGATGTCAAATATGCATTTTTAAATGGTGACTTAAAAGAAGAAATTTACTTAGTACAGCAAGAAGGATATGTAAAGCAGGGGCAGGAACATCTTGTTTACAGATTGAAAAAGGATTTATATGGGTTAAAGCAAGCACCCAGGTCTTGGTATGAAAAAGTCGATTCTTTCTTCATAGAGTATGGTTTCCATAAAAGTTTAAATAACCCAAATTTGTATACCAAGTACAATAATCAGGGGCAGATTGTTTTGATTTCTTTGTATGTGGACGACATGATTATAACAGGAAATGCACTTGATTTAATCAAAGGAATCAAAAGGCTCATGGCACAAGTTTTTGAAATGAAGGATCTCAGAAGCCTTCACTATTATCTGGGATTAGAAGTATTTAGAGATACTGGGCAAACTTTTCTTACCCAAGGGAAGTATGCTAGAAATCTGTTAGAAAAGTTTTCTATGGATCAGTGTAGAACAACAGCAACACCTTTGCAGCAGAATCTGAAATTAAGCAGTGATGATGGCACTAAGGAGGTGGATGCCACAATGTACAGACAACTGGTTGGCAGCCTGATATATCTTACAACAACCAGACCTGACTTGGCATACTCTGTTAGTGTGCTGAGCCAATTTATGGCGAAACCGCTTGAAAGTCAATGGAATGCATCGAAAAGCGTGTTGAGGTATCTTTGTGGTATTGTTAATTTTGGTATTTTATACACTGATGTATCTGATGTTACTCTAGCAGGTTTTTCAGACTCAGACTCGGGAGGTAACCTGGATGATCGGAGGTCTATCACATGTTATGCATTCAACATAGGTTCCGGGGTCATAGCATGGAGCAGCAAGAAACAAAGTATTGTAGCTTTGTCGTCATGTGAAGCTGAGTATCAAGCATTGTGTGCAACAACATGTGAATCGATCTGGTTGAGGAGACTTCTCAAAGATGCAGGAAAAGAACAGAAGCAACACACTTCTATCAAAAGTGAAAACCAGAGCACCATCAAATTAGCATACAATCCAGTGTTTCACAAAAAAACCAAGCATATAGACACTCAGTTCCATTTTGTTAGAGAGAAAATACAGTCAAATGAAATTGCTGTTGAATATTGTAAAACTTGTGACAATGTGCCTCACATTTCTACAAAGCCTCTTGCATGAGTGAAGTTTTGAATTGTTTAGAAAGATGCTAGGAGTTCAGGAGAACCCTTTCTCCATTAAGGGGGGGAGTTGAGAATAATTAATATTATTTTATATTAATTGGAGAAAATGGTTACATTGTGTAACTTTCTCCCTGTTTAGGATTAGTTCCTATAGTTATGGGGTTTGGGTACAACTTCCTATTTCCTAGTATTGTATTTAATGATGTAATCTCTTGATTGAATAGTAATACAGTGAACGAGAGACATCTCTCAAGTTTTGTGAGTGTAGTCTCCAGGTGCAGGCCACACCTGAGAGCTACATCTCTTTCTTTCCAATTCAGTTCATATTTTATCTTCTTGGAGTTTAGGTCACACTTCCAACAAGATAGCTGAAGCCTATGAATAATTTGAGGGCTTTAGGTAAATTCTGAATCTACAAATTCATGAGGTGATTACTTTTCATGATTTTTTGAATATAATTCATTATTTATATTGAGTATCTCTCCTCTCACATACAAAGTTAAAGTTAAGTAACATTTTCAAGTGTATTTATTAGTTGTGTTATTTATCCCAAAGATGGAATGTCATCATTTTCTAATATCAAACAACTCTAAAGTTCAACACAAGGTGAATTTGGGGTTAAGGCTAAATCACAATGAATTTTGGTGGGCAAGGAAAAAGGATTTTGACCCCATTGGTAAATGGTTAATCAAGAGACTCAAAAATCAAACCAGAAGAATATATCTTTATGGTTTACTGTAAAGAATATATCTTTATGGTTTAATGTAACATTTTGATGCTTTGTGCATTTTGGTTTTATTAACTCTTGATAAACTAAATGTTAATATGGAAGTATGCTAATCATTAATATTAATGTTAATTATCAATTAATGTTAGTAATAAAAAACTATATTAATCTAATACCGATAATTTGGTCATTTATTTGACATTATTTCTTTAACAAAAACTTTCCTTACATATTTTTAATGGGTTTAATGGTTAAAAACAAGTGTTTTCTCCTAACATGTAGCATATTCAAACTCAAGGGAGATAAAACATTATATTGTCTTTCTTGCTTTCCTATTACTACTAGATTTTCTTTGTTTGTTTCCCTTCCTAGGTAAAGGTGATGGATTTTTTGAGACAACCACTGCATTACCATGAGATGTTTCCATTACCCTTGAATATTTCTTGGCTCCTTGTCACTATCTAAATGGTGCGATTGTTGGATAGAATATTTGCCCACTCTTTACATATGCCAAAATAATGGCTAATTAGCTTCATGTTGATCAAAATGGAATGCCATGAGTACGAGGAGTAGTGAGTCTCCTAGTTCTCATAATTTATGGACTAATGAGCCTAAATGGGCATAGAAAAATTGGATCATTTTGGATATTTCCATCCACCATTTATCTTATTGGCTTCATTGTGAATATGGGCAAACATTGTGAATATGGGAAAACATTCTGAAGCTGTCCAAGCTACTTGCAATATCTTCAACCATAAGTTGTATTTTCATAATCCATTAGTTGGAAACAAAAGTTATTTTCCCATTTAAGGAGGATTTCTTGGAAACGTTTTACTAAAGTCCACTTTGATACAAACCTCAATAAATGTTTTAATTCCGTTTTTAATCCTTTCCAAGTCAATTTTGATGAAGCAAGTGAACAAATTTATGAAATCTTCTATGATAAATTGATGTCTAACATGGATGAAAAAAATTAGCAAACCTCACCCACATTGGAGATTCTAGATTTGACATACATATAGGATTAAAATATAGAAAGCAAGGTTGAAGAGAGAGACAAGAAAGACCAAGAAACAAGTTTCCATAAGCTAAACCTTCTACCAATCTTATAACTTCTGAAAATAACAATAGAAAAACCTTTTGACTAGAAATGTAAGACAACATCTAGAGACCAACTCTAGTGAACCCACTCCTAGAGAGTTTATGATAAATGTCAAAACTCATTGAAACACTAAATAATCACTTTTTGTTCATAATTTGTAGTATGAAAGTACATGAAAAAAAATTCACCTCAAGAAAAGGTGTTGTGCACCACAAATGCTGGTGTTTTGCACCACAAATGTAGATCTACAAAGATATTTATGGTTTCATGAAGTAGGCCTTGGTTTTCAGGGAAAAATTTGCAATCTTTTTCCAAAAAATTTTGGTTGTTCTACCTTAAAAATCACTACAATTTTATATAGAGACTACATAAGATTATTATAAATTTTAATGTTTTTATAGAAACACCACCAAACATTTTATAGATGACATATTATGGACTAGTGAGGTTCACCAAGGTTTCTAAAAATTAAGATAAATTTCCATACTTCAAATATTCCTTAACATATTTAAACAAGCTTAGTGTGGTTGACTAGATTCACCCCTCCCTTTGGATTCACTTTGAATTATTTCTACAATGTAAATCATGACATCATTGGTAATGTTGTATTCACTAAGGATATTCTAATAGTGAAGGTATCCCTCTTCACTAATGAGCCAAAAGAGTTCATGAGGAATCTGCATATTCTACTATAACATTTTCACAAGCCATAAAACAAGGTGTAAGTTCAAAAACTACTAACAAAAAGATTAAGGTGAGATTGGTTTCACAAAGATCTAGAAATTCCCCAAATCTTTGTACAACCTACATGTCTAAAATTCTTCAAATCTTGGCATAGTAAAAAAAAATCTTCCCTTTTCCAACTTAATATTAAATTGAATATTAACCTAAATTTATTTTAAATTAATTTAATATATAATTCTTTAATAACACCATTGGTATATCTTATATTATTTTTATTTATATAAAATTATTTTTATATTATTAATAACTTTCAATTAAAATAAATTAGACTAATTATTTCTAAAGTGTTATATTATACCACCACACACAACACAACACACATTATATATATATCTATTTGGTGAGTAAAGGAATCGAGAGCTAAGCCATTTTAGTATCACAAGGTAGATTCTATAAACTTTAGGCCTACACATAGATCCATTTTAGCACACAAAAGATGAATGAGAGGCATTTGACCAACTATCCTCCTCATATAATTACTTATATTTAATTTACATTTTAATATAATTTAATATAATTTTTTTAAATATTTTGATATTTTTATTAATAGAATAAAACTTCATTTCAATGACCATTGCCAATTGAGTGGTCCTTTGAGGGCTATCTAATTATTTATCTTTAATTTACCTTTTAATATAATTTAATATACAATTGTTAACATAGTATGATATTTATATGAATAGCATACTCATATATGTCCTCATATTAACTAAATAATGGTTTATTAATTGCAAATTGATCACTTTAACTTGTTTGATCTCCTTAACTTTTCTATATATTATTAGAGCACATCAACTATTCAAAAATTATATAAGCCATTCATGGTGTCCTCCTATCCTCAAATCCATCTATATAAGTGCCCCATTACATCTCCATCATAAGCTTCCTCCAAAGCAAAATTGTCTCCCTAATTCTTATTGAAAAATGCACTTCCTCACCTATCATAAAATTAAGCAATATAAAATTAAACCAGAAGTGAGCTTATCACAAAGAATTTCATACATTGGCCCGGTAGCATTGTTGAAAATTAAAAACTATTTTGTGTATTGTACATTGGCCCCCTTGCATTGTTGAAAATTAAAAACTATTTTGTGTACTTTTCTCCACCTTCTTGTTATTAAAGACCCCACTTATATTAGTAAAACTAATTTCTCCTCATTTTTAAAGAAAAAGATTAATCTTTATTTATAAAGGTTGGAAAAAAATTGAAATTCTAGTTATTAAAGTTACAATTACTAAAGATGGAATTCATAAAGGATTGTTTTTGTTATTTTAAGAAGATTTAAAAAGATTATTACAAAAGTACCCTTGAATAGCCTCTTGGTCCTTCTGCACACTATTCGTTGTAATTAAGGTTGGTGTATATAACTAAAATGACTTTTCTATATCATATGCAAATGTTGAAGTCAAAGTACTGTTATCTGTGAAAATATAGAAGGGGGCTTACATGTATTCAGTTTGTCACCACTACAATACAGGCCCATATGCTTTAAAAAGACTCAAGCTAAGGAGCGCTACCACCAAAGGCCTTCTTCATCATCGGGTCAGAAAGGAAATGGAATTATTATATAAATTGCTTATCACATTCACTGCCAACAAATGTGTGATAAACACTTGCGAAGTTTGAAAGAATGTGTTCATAGGTACATTCCCATATGAAAGAACCAATGGTCATGGGGTTGGCATACATTATTTATAAATATACTGACACCTCAGACAATATACATGCCACGGTGTTCATTTTTGCACGCCATCGAACCATGCTTGGTCGACCGCATATTTCATTCGAAGGCGAAATGTTAGCTGGCATTATTATTTTAAAAATGATGTTGCAATTGAGGGCTTTTTGAAAACCATAGCAGTCAACAACTTAAGGAAACAGGTGAGGTACGCGAAAGACGGTAGGAAGCATACCTATTTCTTAGATAGTCACTTGAGTCAAGACATTCGAATGGGGCTATAAGTGCACCTCAAGACGCTAGCAACGGAGATTTTGTAGATAGTGACCTACATTCCATTGAACTAAACAGAGATAGTCAATGATAGAATCATTAGAGGTTATAAATGGGGTTATGCATGAGTGAGTGTGTAATATGAACTAAAAATGGGTAGGAAGTATTATGAGCAAAAGATCTCATTCTAGTCAGAAATAAAAGGCCAAAGGTCTCATGGGAAGTGGAATTATTTTCTAGAGCAATTAGGGAAAAAGATAGATGCAATAAAAGTAGCAACAACCAATAGTAACTTTAGAAGGAAAGCTGAAACCTCAACTACACATTATCATGCATATAATGAAATAAACATTGAGGCTTTGCAGACTGTATCACCAGCAAGTTTGGGCAGCTCACTAGAGGTTGTGCTCGGGATAATGGTTAATCATGTCATGTAATTGGTCACAAATAAGTAAGCAGATTTTGTGTTTTCTTTGCAAAATTAGGGCAGCAGATTATTAGGTGGTGATTGGAAGTGTGGGTAGATTTGTTAGTGAGTGGATTGATAATAATATTAGTAAGAAGTCTACTATACAACAATGTTGTTAATGGCTTTGGTTTAATATGACAATTACATGTGGTTTGAGGTAAGTCAGTGGGTGTGTTTGATTTGTTCATTGTTTTTTCATATGTTTTTTTATTCATAATTATCTTGGTTTATTAGCGTGCTTAAATAAGCCATTTCATATTCTACAAGAAGCCATTTCATATTCTACAAGTCCTATGTGCATGTAAAATTGTTTGGGGTTAAATTTTTATTCTTGGAATTTAGCCAAAGTTAATCATGTCTAATTGTAACCAAGAAACATTATGATTATTGGTGCATTAAGATGCTTACCTTTTTTATTGGAACATATCTGTGGGATATTTTTGAATGGCTTTATGAGGAGCCAAACTAACTGGAATGGAGAAAGGAAGAAGAATGTTCAACCTTTGTTTCACATTCACATAGCTCATGATAAGACCTTATTTCCAAGAATATCATGAGAAACAACTCCCAAATATGTTGGCACACTGTAGAATAAGCTTACCAAGGCAGTTATCAAGTTAAGGTGGTCAAGCTTCACACATTGAAGCGAGAGTTCTATAATTTCACTATCCAAGACCCTAAAGTATTAGTGACTATTGTGTGAGAGTCAGTCAAAGAGGTCCTCAATAAAATGACTATACTTAGAGGAACTTTAATTAATGAAGTTTTAATTAAAAAGGTATTGACATCTTTAACACCTATATGGAATCATGTAGCCATAATCATAGAATAAAGTAAGAATTTGACAAAACTAAAGTTTTATCAATAGGTTTGATCCCTCATGCCTCATGGAGATAGATTGAAGGAC
>APFE031019449.1:0-72413 GCA_000404065.3 Pinus taeda
CGGTTGGGCCTACCGACTACACCACACCCACAACCATACAGTATCGGGTGGCTTAATGAAGGACGAGATCTCAAAGTTTGCCAGAAGTGCCGCCTTCGCTACAACATCAAACCATTCACAGACGAGGTATTGTGTGATGTTACACCTCTGGATGTTTGTGACGTATTATTAGGCCAACCATACTTGTGGAGGCGACATGCTGTGTATGAGTCAAGGCCTCGCGCTGTCATTATCTCTTTGAATAATTCATTATATAAGATACCGGAGGTAGCCCCACCTACCGCCACATCTTTGATCACTGCTAAGAAAGGCAGCAAGCTCATATCACAGACCAGGAAATTCATCTGTATGGTTCACTCCCAAAGTAAGGGGAAGATCGTTGCTACAACCATGACCACCGCAAAGGGTTCCTCCACACAGCAGCAGTAGCAAAGCAGTCATGACAGAACACAGAAACAACTTCTCCTCACCCACAGGGGTACCACACAAGTTTCAGGTGGGCAACAAAGTTTGGTTGCATCGACAGAAAGAACGCCTTATCAGAACCCATCAGAAGCTCAGACCACTCCAACATGGTCCTTACATCAGTACCAAGCTTGTGGGGAACAATGCTTTGGAGCACAGCATTCCTCCATTCCTTCACCTGCACCAAGTGTTCAATGTGGACCGTCATCGACCATGCTTCCCACCATTACTGGACATATCAGACAGTGCAGAACAAGTTCAGCAGATGGAGGAACTCAACGCAATGGGGACCATTGCTTCCTAAGGGGGGAGGAATGATCCAGGTGGATATTGGTGGCCACCTGCCAAGTCCATCTGGACCCCATCATTGTCTCTTTTAGCATTTTCAGTTTCCTTAATTGTAGCACAACTTACTATTTTTAGCAGTTTTTCGGGTCCTGAACTTCCGGAGCCGTTTTGAGGCCCTAAACAACGTTTTTTGGGGAATCCAGGGGCAACATGGGTCAATGTTGTCCGTTCCAACAATGATATTTCTCGAATAGATATTTCTAATGAGCTATTGTACACGTCAAACGGAGATCATATGCTAAAGTTACGACCCCGGGAAGTTGATGTACCAACTTACCCCCAAACGGGGCCCACAGTTTGGCGTTTCATCTCCTAGGGTTAGGTTTTCGAATGTGAAGAGTTTTTCATTGTTTCTCAACAATAAATAGGCCTTCGAGCCTCATTGTAACACAGTTCAGAGGCATGTAGCCATCACATCTCTTCTCAGAGATAAGCTACCATCACCCTAGCTAGTTTATTTCCATTTCTGATTGTAAGCATATTTTCGTATTTTCCATTAATGAAATGAAGTATTATTTCCGCTGCATCTTTGTGTTTATGGTTATCTCTGTAATTTGTTGCATTCCTGGTTAAATCTGGATCAAGGAAATAAGAGCTTTAAGGGCTTGAAAATTGGCTAAGTGTTGGCCAAATTAAATTAGACAAGTAGAGGGGTAGACTATACACTTGCAGGTTATGATCAAGCTTGAGCAAGCATATGTATTTCATTTCTACTCTCTGATTGTTGCAATATAGATAATAAGGGGTTTTGAGCATTTTCTTTCCCCTAGATAAATCTATGTGCATGTGTGATGTTTTCTTTTGCATGTCTATGATTTGTGTTCTAGATGGTGAATTAACTTCCACAAATCAGTAGAGTAGCTTCAAGTCTTGTGATTAAGTAAATTTCATGAGTAGTATTGAATCTACACATTAATTTCTACAACGTTAAGAGTTTGGTGACAAATAATTCTTCTATATGAGTACAATTCCTTATAATAATCTCCTCAGTGGTAAATGGTAAAGAAATGAACTGTTTTTTCTTCTTTCTTTCAAATAGATTCAACCATGGGTTGTACTATTGACATATTTCAACAAAATATCTAACGAACACAAACTTGGGTAGTAAGAAGGGTTTATCTGGAAATCCACAAATTATGACCAAGGTATGGTATTCTCTCTCTTTATTTAATCCTTTTCCCACAAGAAATTTCATGCTTTAGTGGAAATTATCTAGTGCTCTTTACCAGTCAATATATAATTGACTTCTTTCGCAAATAAATCTTGAATTGGACAAAAATCAAATGGATCCTTATGCTTTCATAGCACAATATACAATAATTTCACTGACTCCACATTTGGATTCAAGTTTCTTTTATGTGGTAGTCCATGAAAATTATGGCATTAGACATGATCCATAACTAAATAAGTAGTAATGAAGAATCTCTATGTCTTAAACAAAGTCACTAATTGAAAGGAAACATCATTGGATATGACCTCTACCCACTTGAAGATGACATCTCTCTTGAAATAATAATAAAATAAATACAAATTTGACCTAGGAACTTCCAATATTGTTTCTCATCCCATCATTCATGTGGAAAGGTAAGAGAATCTATATACAAATATGTGAATATAGAAACATCAATAAAATAGATATTTGGTGGGACTAGTCTTGACTGTGGTAGGAATTTCTGGATGATATTCATCTCACTACCTTAAGATTTAAGAAAAACATTTTCTTTGGATAATTTAAGCTACCTAGTGGAATCTAGAAACTTAAATATTCTCTTGAATACCTTGGGAGTTAGAGGAATTGGACTCCTTTTTATTCCAAGCTATATAGTCCTCATCTTTGGATCAAAATGTTTGGCACAAAGATAAACCACTTCTCTAAAGTCAAACAATTTAGGAACAAATGCAATGTTCAAATCCCCATGGTCTAAATTTGTTGCTCTGCATTTTCTTACAGAGCCAGATTCAAATACAAATTGTAGGTTGTGGACTAGTGAAATATCTTGTTGAGGCGAGCAAGTGAATTAATTGTATCCCCATAAAATGCCTCCTTTGTTTTTGTTGGTCTCCATTTGTTCAATGTACTTAGAGATGTATGAGAGATCAACAAAGCTTTAGTAGAGCTTATTTGTTAAATCCTCATTCTTTGGTAAAATTAATAGGATGTTACTATATTTCATACCACTTTCGTTGCCCCATGTGAGACAATAATGGGAGTTTAATACTTATCTTTGCTCTCTTCTTCTTTTTTATGGGTGGTTCATAGGCACTGGGTGGAAACCACGTCCATGTGATATATCTAGGTATAACAACCTGAAGGGATCTATCCATCAGCTAAACAAACAAGGCCTAACCCCAACGGAATCGAGGAGATTTGACCCTGTGACCTCCCAAATGGTGAGGTACTTAGCAACGGGAACTCAACAAACTAACTAACCCTTGGGACTTATGTTTTCTCTCTTAATAAGGTGATGGGGATTAATTCATGTAGTACCATGTCAAGCACCTAAAGAGTGATTCATATTGTACCATATCAAGTGATCCCTTTACCTCAAGGACCAGAATTCCTTAAATGGACTCTTAATTAACCTTTAAATGAAAAAAATGTGCTTTTACTTAAAGAGTTGAAGTACATTCTATGAGATGGCCTCTTGATGTATCACATGCGAAGAATTTTCATGCACAATAATCAATGTATGCAAAGAAATGGGTGTGTGGAAGGCCACAATGTGCGAGCGTACATGATGTGCAGAACTAAGATGTGTGGAGGTAAGACTTGTGGAAGTATGGTTGTGTGGGGGAATATATTAATGAAATCCTTCCACTCATTAGAATTTGGTCAAGTATTGAGTGCAAAGAAGATGTGAGTGGAGAGATAACTTGTGCAAGCTTCCTTTACATAGACCCATAAGAAAAATAACTAAATATGGAGCTTGGTTATAATACATGGAATGTGGATAAATAAGGCTAAGGATGTATTTAGTGATATTATTGTGTCTTTGGATTCCAAGTAATATCCTATTGATCTTGTAATTTTCAACCCAAAGCTAGTTTGGGAAGACAATTGGCCAAAATTAATGCTTTCATTAGTTGTGTTTCAAGAAGCATGACTATCTCAAAAGGAAATGAAAGTAAGAAAGTTACGTTATATCCCCTTGTTAAATATTTAGAGGAAATATCATGGTTTGAAGAGACATATTTTGAAGAATAATTATTCAACCTCTTTTAACTATTTCTCAAGCTATAGATATTAAATAAGAAGATGATGAAAATCTACTTAATCACTTTATTTCCAATCTAGATGACATATTCTCAACAAATATCCAGTAATAATAATTCAAAGTGAAGATTTTAAGAAACTTGTACAATGAATTCTTTACAATCTCTATTTAAAACAATATTTCCTATAAACTTAATGTTAGGCTCTCATGGTAAAATCATTGAAATCTACAGTGAAAAATGCCTAAACATTAACTCTATCTTAGAAGAATCTTGGGAACAACAATTAACTCAATTATTATGTTAGTATTCTAATGTATTTTCTTGGGAATATACAAATATATAAGGTATCCATCCAGATATTTGCACACATTATATTTATATAGAGGAAAATGTTAGACCTATTGGAAAGCCATAGAGAATGATAAATCCATGTTGAAAGAGATAGTAAAGACAAAGATTTAATCATATTATATGTTGTCTATCCTCTTGGAAATCTTATCCTTTTCCTGGGATTATGCTTCCCATCACATCTAGATTTTTCTAGCACAGATTGCTCCTGCTACAAACAACCCTTACGAAGAGCTACCTGTCAATGTACTATCTGTTCATTATATATCTTATATAATATAATTATGCTTTTTTCACTCTAAAAAATATTTAATCATATTATTAGCCTTGTATATCTCTAAGTTAGGCCCATATTGGGGTTGATCCTTTCTCTGAAATAGTTGATATGTTTCTAAACACATATATCCCAAAACATTTGATTAATTGAGTTATTAGGTACTACATTGTTTAGGGACTTAACCACTGAAGTTGAGCATGTTGTCCTCTTGGACACGTGTGTGTTTCTTCTATACAGGCAATGAAGCAAGAAGAAACTATTATGTATATTGGTTTTAAAATGTTGTATACAAGGGAATCAAATATTTTATTCAAGGATGGTTGTTTCTGTGTTCATGCATTGGACTTTAATGGTGAAGAAAAAGGTAAATCTTAGCTAGAAAAACCCTATGAACATGTGAGAATAGAAATTATGGATTATTAAACTATGGTAGAGGAGTTTCTGAGTGTTTGTGCATCAAACATTCCAGTGAAATTTCTCTATATTCCTTTTACCACTCGTAAATTCATGTGTTACCCAAGGAAAACTTTAGGGAAACTAACTTGCTAGAGAAAGAGGCTTGAAAGACTGAATCATGACCTTGACTTGAGGAAAAAGGAGGCATTGTAGCACTTGGATGAGAGCTAATGATGTGCTATAGCACTGTGAAGAGGCTTAATGCTATGCTACATGGAGGCAGGGAGGTTAGAATATGGATTCAAGAGAGAGAGAAGGCCACTAAAACACTTTACTAAGTGATATATAGGCACTATAGCGTAGGATAGAGGGCTAGTGATGCACTATGGAGGCTTAAAAAGGAAGAAAGAAGGCTTGAAAAAACAATTTGGAGAGTTTAAATTGAGAGTGTAGTGCTCCATAAAGGGAAATAGGGTGTTATGGTGCTAAGAAGAGGCCCAAGGGAGTGCTAGAAAATTCAAAGAAGGGAGGTGGATGAAGTTGTGAAGCTATAAACAAGGTTTTAGCACTAAACAAAGGCCTAAGGGTAATGCACAAGCCTATAAAGGGTAAAAATTATAAGAAAATTCAAGTTAGAACCCTTCTCTAAGAGTTACCGTACTATGTTGAAGAGATGCAAGGTCCCTTCTAGATATTAATTAGGGTTGGAGGATTTTCATACTACTACATTGACCATCAAAGATGAACTTAGTACATAAATACCCCTCCATTACATTAAGTTGGAGGGCTAATCATGGCTCACAAGTGTTGGATAGCCTTAACAAGAAGATCTTTGTCTTGACTTGAATAAGTGGGCCCCTTGAATAAGAGACAATAGTCTTAAAAAAAATCAAAATCTCAAGCAATTAAGAATGATTTTCTAGTTTTGCGATGCTACCATTGAGTGTCCATAGCCCTAACATAGTCACTGAAAATCAAAGGAATTGATTCACTTATGGTGAGAATCCACAGCCCCTACGAAGTTGCTTATATGTCCCAATTGCTTAGGAAATATTTCTCGAGCCTTTACCGTTTCTTCTTTGATAGATGTCCATTTGTTATGCCTTTTTTCTTTATTTCTTTTATTTTTTTATGGATCAATTGGCCACAAGGTGGATGAGTGGATCATAAATGATAGTCATGATGATTCCTTGAAAAAATCTATAAAATTCTTGCTATTGATATAATTTATTGGAATTATTGTTTAAGTCCGAGCCTTTAGATTAGAACGAGGCCATGGTTGAGATATTATATGGTGCTTGAGGATTCTCAATTGGATCAATAGTTAGACTAGACTCCACTCAAAATTAACACTATTCATAGAGTATTTTTGATGTAGTAGTGATCGTATTATCTTTGGGAAAAATGAGTGATAGTGAAACTAGTTATCATATCCTAGTATCGTACATACATTCATGGTTTAACTAGTGCAATTCTTAAATGAGGTATATTGGCCAAAGGATCTTCTATAAAAATGATTTCTCGAAGTTCAATGGTAGTTTTTTTATGTACATAAAAAAACAAAAAGAACAAAAACAAAAACAAAAACAAAACAAACAAAAAAAATCTAAATAAGACATAGAATTAATAGAAAATAAAAGTGTGAAAATGAAAGAGGAGAAATTTGTTCTATATATATGTAATGATAGTTGATGTTGTCATGCAAAGTATATTTTAATAATTTGGCCATTAATTAGGAGATTATGAACTTCTCCCTCTAGGTTTTGAAGACGGTATGATCATAGGCCATTTTTCTCAGTAATGATGTAGGGATTGAGACAAATGGATTGGAAATTGGTGTGTTTACCTTTGTCTTCATGGGTCTTGTCCCATTTAAACATGAGTTCCCCTACTTGGAAATATTTCTCACTAGTATATTTATTATCAAACCATTTCCTTCACATTCATTGGTGAGTGGAAAATTTTTGTTGATCCTTAGTTCTCTCTTCTTCAATATTAAGCAAGGTGTTTATCCTCCTCTATATGGTTGTGCATGATTGACCTTAGGAGTCTTGGGATAAATACAGGGAAGGTAAGAAGATGTTGGGTGGGACCAAAAAACAAGGGGAGTTTCCTAGATAATCCTTGGGTGTGACACAACCTTCCCATAGTGCATTAGGTAGGACATTATGCCAGTTCCTCTACCAATCAACTATGGTTCATTTAAGAATATAGATCAAGTTTATGTTGTTGTATTTGGCCAATCCATTACCTTGTGGATAATAGTTTGAAGCATGTCTCAGGATAATGCCTTTATCTAATATAAATTTAGCTAGTTTCAAGGATGAGAAATATGTAGCATGATAAAAAAATAAAAGAACATAAATATAAAACTTGGTTATAATTTATTGCTTCAAGAACTAGATTACCTCTTGATCGTTGATGGTAGTTAATGGAACAATCTCTATTCATTAGGTGAAGCATTCAGTTACTTTCAATATGTATAAGTGTTGTTTGGATGAATGAGGGAAAATATCACCAATAACACGTAGTTCACATTATTGAAATGAATATTCTATCATTACTGTCTGTAGAGGGAAAATAGGTATCTTCTCATAGCCAACACAGTTCTGAAAGAATTGGGATTTTTTTGGTGTAAGTGTGCAAATATTTGAATACTATTGATGAGTAGTAACCAACTCTGAGGATTTTGTGTCTTTTTGTTTCACCTATGAAATGCTCACCAACTAGTTCATCATGCATCTTAGAAATAACTATGTCAACATCATTTTTTTCCAAGTAATGAAGCAAAACTCTATTGTAGTGTTTATGAAGAGCAATACATTTACAAGTTGATATTGTGAATATTTTAATCTATTTTCTCTTCGCTGCTTGGGGATTAAGATTTTTGATATGATATCTTGTTGTAAGTATTGCTTTAAATCATGGTACCATAATTATTCATGTTGAAGAATGCAAGGATCTTCGAATAAATACATAGACAATTCATTCTCCCAAACTTCTTCTTCTTCATTCTGAAGGTCAAGATCCTCTACAAAGAGTCTACACAATCCATGGCCCTTTATGATGTGAGTATGATTGAATTTCAAATCATAGTCCTATAGGGATGTCATCCTATTGCCCCTCTACTCCCGCAAAACGTTTTTTTATAAATAATGATCTTACTCCAGGGTGAGGAACAATTACTTTAACATGAATCTTCAAAATATAAAGTCATAATTGCTTGACTACCTTTCACACTACATAGGCTTATTTATCAATATCTAGATAGTTCAATTCATGACCTTATAATCCCATACTCATTAATTTAATCAACGTTTATTCTCCTTAGTCATGTTTCTATGTGAGTATGGCTACAAGAGAGAAATCAGAGGCAAATAGTGAAAATTCCTTACTGAAATTTGGACTATGTAAGGTAAGAACATAAGAAAATGCCTCTTTGATTTTAGTGAAAGCCCCATTTTATATAGTATTCCATTTGAATTGTGTATCATATGTTGTAAGGGATTAACAATCTAAGAAAAGTTTGAAACAAAACCTCTTAACAAAATTGATCTTTCCCGGGAAGGAGTACATGGACATTTTATTGTCGAGGCAAGGATTTTATGTAATCACTTTAACTCTCCTAGGATAAATAGATATGCCTTGTTTTGATATCACATGTCTTAATAGGTTTCCTTCATTAATGGAAAAAATGCTATTCCTAGTATTAAGGAAAATTCCATATTTACGACACCTTTTGAAGATCTGTTTCAAATGGTAAGGATGTTTTCTTCTTTGTTTGGACTAAGATTATCACATCATCCATATAAACCACCGCATTGTGTTTGATAAGGCCTCTGAAGGAAATGTCCATTTATCCCTGGAAGGTGGCACCAACATTCATTAACCTAAAAATCATCCACCTATATGCAAAAGTACCCCATTTGGTATGAAATTTGGTCTTAAGCTTGTCTTTTTGAGTGAATAAAACCTTATTATAGCCTAAGAATCCATACAACAATGATAAAATATGTGATCCTGATATCTACCAAAGGATTTTCTCCATGAGAGGTACTAGGTAGTTGTCCTTGTCTACTGCTTAGTAGAGGTTTTAGAAATCCACGTAAATTCTTATTTCTCTAGATTTTTTCTTGACTAGCCCTAGATTGGAGACCCAAGTTGTATGCTCAACTTTTAAAATAATCCTAGCATTCATCAACTTCTTAATCTCCCTTTGTATCATGGGTTCCCATGTATGATGGACTTTACACAACTTTTGTTGAAAATGCTTAGCACCCTATTTGATTGGAATAGCATGTTGAATAATACAAGTGTCATATGTCTTCAAATATTCATATGTTTAGGGGAAAACATATTTTCACTTGGTAAATAGATAGATATATGTATTGTTTTCTACCAGTAAGGAGTAGGTACCTAGGTTCAAAAGCTTGGGATCCTTTTCATCTCCTAGATTGACCAAAGCATGCATCAAATTGGGATTATGGTGCTTAGAATTGGTTGGCACCCAAAATATTGATTGTAAGTCAAAATATTTCTCAAACAAAACCACCCCTTTGCGGAAGGGATTATCCCAGTCTTTTTATTTCACTTGTTTCCTTTGCTTCTCATGTTGATCTTCATTAATAATTAGTTCCTCAAACATATTTTCATTAATAAGGAACTATATTACCTATTTGTCATCATTAAATATGTATCAATTAGTTATACTATTAGCGACCATGGCTTTAAAAACTAACTCAACTAAACAAACATGACAAAATGGAGTAAATCTAGTGGCTACATTTTCCAGAGTGTTAGCAGCTACATTCATTGATCGAGGAATGGATGCAATATTAAAAGCTTTAAAAGATGAAAATAATGTCCATACTTCTTGCTAGTAACCCTTTAAACGTGGAGACAAACAATGAATGGTGTTTCATACTTGGAGTATAATTATATCCAAGTCACCCAAAACTTCCAAGCACTCTACCTTCATATTGATGGCCTTTCTAGCTCGAATATAAGCACTTCATATTTCGTGGTATTATTGGTACACTCAAATCCTATTAGATTCAATATGAGGGTTTTTTGTTTGTGTGGATCAATTAAAATACACCCTACACTATCTCCGTCCTACATATTAGAACTATCAAAATATAAAGTCCATATGTTATTATTTAGCCATACTTTATTGGAACAAGTATTATTTACATATGAACTTGTACAATTGTCATTGTTTATAACTAATGTACAAAAGTCGGTATCAGAGTGAGTTTTGAATGAAAAAGGAGATGGATGGGCTTGATAATACCAATATCCATTTCCAAAACATTATTTCCCAAGGTGGAGTGCGCAAAATTGATTGTTTCAATTGGCCCTTCCAACTCTATCACAGTGTATTTCATGTGTTGCTCCCTATCTACCCTGTTATTTGATTGTTTTTTCCTTTATAAGGTTGTCAAAGGGAGGACCAATCCATAGTGAAATATACATGTTGTTATCACCAAAAAATTGATCATCTAGCCTAATTTACTAGATGGATTGAAGTACGCCATGTAAAGCAAATTTTACCATAGTAAAATTGCTTTCACTCTGAGAAATTACTTAATAAACCACCTTTGTTAAATAATTTATAGTTAAACCCATGAAGAATAATTAAATCAATCACTATTTATTTGATTTTCTTCTAAGAATAATTAATTAAAGCATTGTTCAATTATTATTCTTTGTCATATTTGACCCAATCATGAAAAATAAACAGATAAATCATTAATTATCTTATTTTTCTCTAAGAATAATTAATTAATCAATAATTGATTATTATTCTTTGTCAAATTTGACTAAATCCCTTAGGAATAATTAAATAAATCATTATTTGTTTATTATTCGTTAACTAATTTCTTGAGATATTTATTATTTCTAAATAAAGGCTTAAATACTTTTTCCCTCCTAACCAAATATAATAAAATATTCCAAGTGGTTATTCCAAGAATGGGATCAATAATATTTTATTATTGCTCATTATTCAAGGATAACTCAATATTTTGTTATAAATAGAAGGGTTTTCCATTCATTATTCACTTTTGATTATTTTCATTATTGCACTCATTGTTGTAACTCTGATTGTTTTCGTTGTAGCACACCATATTTTTCTAGGTTTATACATTATAGAGGAGAGAGACTCTACACAAGTGGAAGAAGTTTGAGGATAGCCAAGAACCCATCCCATAGAGGGGGACTAGTAACATCTATTTGTTCCCTTCACAAGTGTTCTAATAAAACTATTCTTTGTATATCTGGTTTCCATTGGATGATTGGAGTTATTACTCTTTATTTTTGTTGTTTAACTATGATTGTAGCATAGATCCAGACTTTGGCAAGTTTTGCTTCTATCAATTGCTATAGATCTACAATGTTTAGTAGCCATTTATATTGTTGAGATTGTTTTTCATCCAAAATCTGAAGTAGGGTCTTTTCTTACATCTTTGAGAAGAAAACACTACAACAAAATTGGCAACTCTACTGGAGATTTTCTGATTGTTGCTAATCACAAAATTGGTGAATCCACTGGGTTTTATACTTTAGATCCAGGAACCTAGGTGACCTTTGGTTTTCAACTTAGGGTTTCTTCTTTTTTTCAATTCTCTTTATGTTTCATAGTTTTTTAACCCTATATCTATTAAATTTATGACTTCCACAAGCTTTCTGGTCTTTTTTGCAGGTCACAGGAACTGGCCGCGACAAAGGCGACATTGTTTTCCGAGATTTTCCGACCGGGATCCACGGAGTAGAAATCGCACTTTTTGGCCCAAAAAATGAGATTTGGAGGCCAGAGCGCACTTATCAACCCAAAAAGTGTGATCCCTACAAGAAAACAGGGCAGTACCTGTGGTTTCTAGGTTTTAGGGTTTTTCTCACATTTGTTTCTGGGTTTTGCAGAGGGTTGTCTACTGGGTTGTATGACCTCTGTCTCATCCCGCTTAGGCCTTGATCCACTCTGATTTACTCATCGAAGTCGAATTTAGCCTCCCCTAAGGCTTCTAGTACCCTTCCACCTTTCCAGGAGGAGTTTAGCTGAGTGAGTAGTCTGAGTTTCTACAGTGCTTTCAGCCACATTTTCTAGATATGTACCCCCTTCTATTTTAGATCTATTAAGATAGGTTGTTACCATTCATAGTTTCACATTTAAACTTGTTTGGTCATTGGCCTTAAGGTCCCATTGATTTCCCCAGGTGTTTCACCCATCTCCCCATATTTTTGCAGTGATCTTCCTCTCTGGTTTTTTGTTGTTGTTGCACCACTTTCCAGTAGCCTAGTGTCACCTTTTTTCCGCATAAGGAAAAATCGTAATTTCATTAAGAAAGGAAATTATATTCTGTAGTCGTTGGTGCATATGCAGTTCATAAACATGTCATGTATAAACAAAATTGTTGCCTTTGTTCCACACAGGGGGCAACAATAATAAACAAAAAAACTGTAAGCCATACAGTAATCATATTGTTTACCATACTTTTCAATGTCAATCTATACATACAAATAGCCTAGTGTCACTTGATCCCAGTCACACCGACATTTAGATCTCTTGAACGTTTTAGTGTATTTTCCATTGATTTAGTCACCAGCCAGTACCGTGTTTGCAATCACAGTTTGGGTGGGGTTTAATTAATTGTTTTACTTTTCATTTTCTGTTGTTAATTTCAGTTTATTTTCAACAAGCTTTTTTTTTACAAACATGATCTGGGCTTAATCAATAAATACACTTGCACACACAAGCACACCTTAAGCTAAGGGCGCTTGGTTTACACCATTAAGCCAAGATTTAACATAATAAGTTTATCTCCCCTCATCGAGACAAAGGCATATTGTTGATCTCCCTTCACCATTTTCGTGTCACGTGTGTTTTACCACCATTGCGCCATAGGCATTTGTCATGGACACTTTTAGGCCTTCACCCCCAGTTTTCACTTGGGCATATTACCCCTCCCTGTTGGGTTCAAGTTCATAGCCCTCGGAGTCCCATACCGACTCTTCTCTTGGTTCTTCTAATTCCTCATCTAATTTTAAGCCTCCTTCACCGCATATCATCACCATGTATAGATCCACAGCTAGTGTAGGAACCCAACCTATTGTTGGCTCCGGTTCTATCCCGGTGGTCACATCAAGCGAAACAGTCTCAAGAACCTTCCTGGAAGCCTCCATGCTCCCCTTTATGGTTGGGTTAAGTCTACTGAATTTTAACCAGTTGATAAACGACCCCATACACCATAATGTTGGCTAGCCTTCTATGCCAACTAAGCTTCCCTCAGACATCCCAAAGTTTGAGGGTAATGCTAGAGAGGATCCTACCAACCATGTCTGATCCTTCTACATGTGGTGCTCATCCAACTCCATAACCGATGACTCCATTTGTCTTTGGCTATTCCAACGCACGCTCACTAGAGACACTGTAAAATAGTATGTAGACTAGCTTGCCGCATCTCATTCCATTTTCAAGACGCGTGTTAAAGTGTTCCTTTCATATTTTCAGTTACCTCTCCAGTATGACACTAGTACAGAGCTATTGACCTCATTTCGTCAATCCTCCACCACTCGCCTATCCGACCATGTTCAAGAATGGCGTCGAAGGAGGAGCACATGTCGTTCCCCGCCATTCGAAGACCATGTCTATCTATATTAGAAATGATGTCGCATCCCATTTTACTCAAACCAAGGAAGAACCTCTCTAAACGCCTTTGAGATATGACTTGATTTATGTACAATCAAGTTATATCTATATCTTCATTCCAGACCTCCCTCGTCCTGGAAGTGCCAATGCGCTGGGGGCATCTCATGCCGCCAATGGTATCGTTGGAACCCTTTCACACCCTTTTCCATATACTCAGCAAAGTTATGGATATCTACAAGGAGGAACTAATTCTTCTAACACTCATGCCCCTCCTGCTAGAAACATGTTTTCAGGACCCCAACCTATCTACCAAACTATTGCTCCTCCTTATGCACAACCTAGCACTCTAGCCTCTCAAGCATTAGCACAACAGCCTCCCATGCATCCTCGGCCCCAGTAGCCACAACCCCTTAGGGCCAGTTGTTTGTGCAGAAGAGTGCGACCAATCCCCAAAATTTGAAGAAAAAGAATAAGGGGAAGGGTACAAGGGTAACTAGGGTAATCAAGGTAATCAACCTAGTGAACCCCAGGGGAACCAGCGTAACACCAACAACCAGCAACAGGGCAGCCAACCCAAACATAAAAAGGCTATTCGTATGAACAAGCCTTGTGCATGTTGTGGTGTACAAGGCCATTATACACATGAGTGTCCTCTCTTACCCCAGATGCGCCAAATGTGGGAAGCTCAAGCAGCTTCTAGAGGTCAATAATTTCCTCAGAATCCTGTGCCATCTCAACTGGCAGTGCTCACAAATCCTTTCCCTCAGCAAGGATTTGTTGTTGCTCAACCTCTACCAAGTCAAGCAGTCCATCCCCCCTAATTTTTTGGTCCTAATGACTACGAGATCCTTATGATGAATTCTGATGAGGTTAACCCCTCCAATATCAACCTACAAACTTGGTCGTGTCAATATGAAGAGCCATCGACTTCATCTGCCACTGAGTCTAAAACCAAAGCATCTGCTGAGCCTCTTATAACACAAAATGGTCTGTTACAGATCCCTCAACCTAACGTTGAGGCCTTTACAAAGATCCCAAAGGTACCATTGCGTCGTAATTTGGATTCTAACCGAGCTACCTATACATATAGTATAGTAGACAACTTGGCGCAATCACCTAATGCCATGTCAACACTTGAAGTCCTCTAGTCATGACCATCTCAATAGAAATCTTGACTAACTGCCTTGGGTGTAGTAGATCCTTCTGACGATCATCTGATTGTCTTTCTGGTTGATACATCAGGAAATCCCCCATTGCCTTCATCTGTCACTTTCCAGATACCAATCCGAGTTCGTAATGTCATTATCTCCTGATGCATTATTGACAAAGGTGCGTCCACCTATGTGATGTTTGCTGCTATTTGGCAACAACTTGAGTCACCTGAGTTGCCCCCCTCCACTGTCACTTTGCATTCTTGGGATGAACACTCCTCCTAGTCCCTTGGCATGTACCACAATTTCCAAGTGACTCTTGCGGGCAAGACTATCCATGTCGACATTGAAGTCATTGATGCCCCTTTGGATTACAACATTCTCTTAGATCATAGTTACACATATGCCATGTCAACCTTCGCCTCTGCGATGTTCCATAAGATGTGCTTCCCCCATAAAAGGGAGATTGTGACCATCGATCAGTTGACTTACTATGAGCCGACATACATGACCTCCGCTGATTTCATTAACTCATTGATGTTAGATAAACATTCTTCACCTTCCGTCACTGATGTTTCACCTAGAGTCTATAAAGATTCCTCACTGTTGGGTGCTTTCCCTGGTCCTCCCCCTCCCATCTCAGAGCCTAACTCTATTAGTGTTTGCATGTTACAAGTGTCACGAGTTGCCCTTAAGTTGTCTGGTACATCTGATCAATAGCCAACTCCTCAGCACCTTGTTGTTGCCATCCCATCCAAGCCCTATGGATTCACCTCCAACCCCACGGGGTCCTCCTCCATTTGTGGGTGTCTCTCCTATATTTCCACCAAGATTTGTTCCTCTAGGTCTCAACCATCCAGGAGCTATTCCTCCAGGATATTACCCTGTAGGCTAGATACCTTTCTTATTCCCCCCTCTGGGATTTTTTTCTGTCCCTTTCATGGCTTTGTTGGTTCTTCCTAATATGACTCTGGGGATCCCAGTATGGTACATTGATCCCCCTGCAAGCATTTTGTCTGGTCAGCTAAGACCTTGTCATGCTTTGACCCCGGTTCAACTAGACCCTACGGCCCTTACCGCTACTTTAGTTCCATCACAACCTCAACAGGAACCCACTCTTGTTGCAAAAGCATCTAGCCAGGGGGGCAAAGCTAAAAGGAAAGAATCGAAAGACAAGGCTCCCCAAGCTCCTTTAGCCCCTAAGGCCCCAAGTTCGTCACCTCCATGTGCTTTCTGTAAAGTTGTTGGGAACATCACCAATAATTGTCCCGAGCTTCCTCAACTCAAACCTTTGGTTCATGAAATGTTCCCTGAGTCAAATATCCCTGAAGTCCATGTTAATTTACAAGGACCAACTAAGAAACTCAAAACGTTGTTTCCAAATCACCCTTGTGCCTTGTATGATCATCATGGTCACTATTCCCATTATTGCCCTAGTCTCGATGAATTTCGCAACTGCCTTGAAGCGCTTCACGAATACAAGGCCACTCGTAGGAGATCATCTACTCCTCTACCTGTGTATTTTGGTACCACTAGTCAACCAGAACAAGGGGACTCTGGTCCTACCATTATGATCCCTCCCCTCGATGTCGAGATGACAGACACCACAGGCCATGTCCTTTACCTGTCGTCATCCTTGAGTTCCTTGCAAGAAAACCTTTATGAGGTTTCTACATGCACTTCTATCGAACCTCCTTTGACGGAATCCCGAGTCTCAACATCTGTAGATCCTACATCTACTACCTCGTCATCTACCATTCAAGATGATGCGTATGTAAACCTTATTTCTTAGGTTGATGCACCAGGTAATGTCATTGCATCATATAGTCAGTTTTCCTCTCGTCCGCCAATCCTCCATTTCGATGAGGACACAATGGAAGCTATGTCTACTCCTGATTACCCTTGCACTTAGGCAAGGGGGCATACTTGTGGAGGATTTTGAAGGCCATTTCATTCCTAAGTCTCCCAGTGCACTCTACTTCAAGAAATTTTTCTCATAGCACATCCCTTTGATTTGTGTGTCTTTTTTTCTACCATGAAGTTAGGTAGATTACATCATCTCATCTGTTTTCTTTTGCACCTTTCAAATGGATCCATCATCCACATCGTATATCAGTCATGCTGACGGTGCGAGTCACTTTTGCAAGAATCTAGCCTCAATAGCCTGGGCCATTTTTACCCCCTTGCATATATTAGTCCTTTCGAATGGCATGTGCATTGCCACCAATAATCAAGCCGAATTTGATGCAGTGATAGGTTTGTTAGTCGATTCCCTTGCTCATCTCATTCTTCATCTTCATGTTCATTTAGATTCCTTGCTACTTGTCATGCAATTGAATGGTGTGTATCATGTGCATAACCAAGTCCTATTTATAAAATATCTATGAGTTAATATGTTGGTACGTGAATTTGAAACATTACATTCAGTCATGTTCCTAGAGCCCAAAATACCTATGTCGATGCCATTGCAAACAACATTCTAGATTGGCATTTAGCACATGTATACCAAAGAAGGCAACCATAAACAAAACAAATGGTGAACCACCATCATCATGTAAAATGCATAATCATATTATGTATCATAAAAGTGTTTGGAGCCATAGCTCTAAATACACGTAGATCATGTATTGTCTGACCAGCCATCACCACGCGTCGCACGATACCTCATCTCTCCGAGGGAAGACCGGTGCACTTATCTGTGTACCAATCCTCTAATTCATGCCATCCGCACTCTGAAACTCCGATCAAGAGTACATCAAACCTATGATGAAGATCAAAGAGCAATGCAGTATCCTCTGGACCCTCATGTGATGGTGATGTCCCCCAATTTGCAACCCCAAGCACTGCTACTCAACCTGCATATCATGTCGGCTTCACTGGTTCTATGTCTACATACAACATATTTTACACTCAATACCATATACATGTGATAGAAATATGAAATGCACCATAAAAATAGCAACTTAATACTTACCGTCTGGTCCCCATGCTCTCTCCAACAGAAGTGGCAAGTCAGGATCCCCCTGATAGTTCATCCTACTATAAGGGTAATTGTCAATGTATAGGGGAATTTGATCCCAATGTGCGAAAAAATCAGATCATAACACCCGTTCGACTCCCCCTCCTCCTCCTCTCCGCAGTAGTTGCCCCCAGTGGCGCATCCTGGGCTCCTGTGGGCCCCCATCTCGGATCTACACATGAGGATGGATCATGGGTATCTTCTCAAAGAAGAATGCACACAGTACTGTACCAAAAGCACAGTCATCGTTCACCTGCCTCCTACAAAGACTTAATTGTCATTTCACAAATGACAACATCATCTGGGCCCACCCACAGTAGGTCTCGGCTAAAACACTCTCAACCAACATCATCTGCCCACCAGTGATGTGGTGGAACCCCTGGCTTCCCAGGACCCGTAACACAGTTGTGGCAATAGCCTATGTCTCTAGCCTCTCTAGATCAACAAGCGGGACAGTTGTGCCCTTGACACGAACACCTCATCGACAATGGCACTCCATAAACTCAGTAATTTTCTTCCCACGAGGTAACACCAGACGAATATCCTCCACCACTCCAAGGGGAGGCAGTCCGGTCAAGAAGTAAATATCCTATAATGTGAGCTCAATCTTGTGCCCCTGCATGATGAAGACCTCATGGTTTGGATCCTAATAGCTCACAATTCTCAATAGCAAGGGCACACGTGCCCTCATCAGTTGGTTCTTTACCAACTTGAGAACCCCATAATGAGTGAATGCCCCTCGAATCCCCTGATCCCCCTAGGTCTCAGATCAAAGAGTATCCAAGTCTCTTTCATGCCAGCTAATTTTTAGCTCTGCCATGCTTGAAAAACACCACGTGTCTTGTCAATTCAAAGAAGAAAACAATAGTTTACACTGATCAGCATATAGCCCCCACTAGGCCAGCAAACCAACCCTCTCTCCAGGCCCAAATCGCAGTTTTCAGCCCAGAAAGTGTGAGCTCGTAGGTTTCCATTTGTTTCCTACAAGAAAAATTGCACTTTTGGGCCCAAAAAGTGTGATGCGGCTGTGAGCAAGAGTAAGGGTCTCTCAAAGAGCTGTCAGGTGCCAAAAAACATGAAATAAACCATTGAGATTGAAGAGATGAGTAAGGCCACCTACCTGAAAGTCGTATATCCTGATTCTGACGGTCGGTTTGTCTATTACGATCTCCACAAGGTTTAGGGCCTTTTCCTCCTCTCCAAATTCACCACAACTCACTTAGCAAATGAATCCAAATTGGAGGGAAAACGTCCTTTCATATAAAAATCCCCAATTTTTCTGTCACCCATTATGACCAGACCATAGCTCAGTTTGATGAACCATCGGCACCATTGGAAAGCTCTCATCAAGCTCTATAATAGGTCTTCCTTAGTTTTTGATGATTTGATACTTCACCAGGAAGTCATTTTTCCAAGAAGGATCACTTCGTCGCCTCTCAAAATCGAATTTCATCATAAAGCGACACTTGTACTTTGAGGTACACTTCCTCTGAATACTTGTCACACCATATGTCAATTTTTGTCATGAGTAACCATCATTTACTCATGTTTTGATGGTCCCCACCAGGCCTAGCCTATGTGGCAACGTCATCGAGTCACCCTTGTTCAAAGCATCCACGATGAGTCATCCTTGCATTCTTGGAGTCTATTTCATGTCCCATTATATCATGCCACAGTACTCCATCCATCTTTGCATACCGTTCATCCTGTGTTGCTCATTTTTTCCTCCAGTCATATTGTCCCCATCCCCTCCGAAGTTGAGTCAGTCGCTGCCAAGTCAACCATGCACTTTATGCTCTGACAAGGGAAGTCGTTTGTTTTTCCTTCAGTCCCACCTTTTCCCCATTATCCCTAGTGTCAGTCCATCATTCACATTACTATTTTCCCTCGTGCCTTAGTTGAGGATCCTCATTGCCTCATTTATCGCGGGCCCTATTTTGTCGACATCAACTCATTTATTCTAGAAGAACGACCTAGAGGGTGGTGTATCTTAGTTCCATCTTCCATTCTTGTTCAACACCTCGGATCAAGCAGAGGGATTCATTATTGCCCTTTGACTTGGTTGTTTCATGTTCATGATTCATACACTCGATGGTCCAGTGATGCAGCAGATTGTACCAGTGATTCTCGGGTGTGTGTGAGATGTTTTAGACCTCATGAGGGGGATAGACCTTCAGGTAGCCCCCCACATGCCTGGATGCATTCTTGTGATGCTACAACCTCAGATACAATTTCGCAAAGTTGATGGGTTCAGTTCCTACCGATTGCGGTGTTCATAGCATGAACATCTCCTTTAGATGATCCGTTCAATTTTGCAGAGCCCTTCCCTATTCAGTAATGCTTCTTTAGTTGTTCTACCCTTTCTCCCACCCATTTTTCGAGGGAAGGGCCTTTGTATCTCATTTACTCAGATATTATTGTATTCAGTCCTGGGTCATATTTTTCCAAGTGCCTTATGTATATGGGACACATTGTATTATTTTCTGGCTCTGTTATGCCAACATATCATGTACCGTTCAACATGTACTTCATTGCTCAGTTTTATATTTCCGGGCGAACCATTATTTTTGTACTAAGTTAGCTCGGTGGGTATGGGTATGCCTCCCCTGCCTCATTGAGGTCCAGTACCACAACATAAAAAGATACTTGCATTAGTCTCGCCCCCTCTGTCCCTATCCTCTTTCAATTCAGCTTTATTGGTCTCTTTTTCTCTCTCTCTCTCTCTCTCTCTGACTCCCCTATGTTGTCTAGTGATTGTGTCTTTACAATGTACTTCGGTCATACGTTTTGCTCCTAACACTTGTACGTTGGGGGGGAATTTATTATCACCAAAAAATTGATCATCTAGCCTAATTTACTAGATGGATCAAAGTACACAATGTAAAGCCAATTTTACCATAGTAAAATTGCCTTCACTGTGAGAAATTACTTAATAAACCACCTTTGTTAAGTAATTTATAATTAAACCAATAAAGAATAATTAAATAAATCACTATTTATTTGATTTTCTTCTAGAAATAATTAATTAAGCCATTGTTCAATTATTATTCCTTGTCATATTTGACCCAATCATGAAAAATAAAGGGATAAATCATTAATTATCTTATTTTTCTCTAAGAATAATTAATTAATCACTAACTAGTTATTATTCTTTGTCAAATTTGACTAAATCCCTTGGGAATAATTAAATAAACCATTTTTTGTTTATTATTCCTTAACTAATTTCTTGAGGTTATAAATGAATCATTTATTCATTTATTATTTCTAAATAAAAGTTTAAATATTTTTTCCCTCCTAACCAAATATAATAAAATATTCCAAGAATGGGATCAATAATATTTTGTTATTGCTTATTATTCAAGAATAACTTAATATTTTGTTATAAATAGAAGGGTTTTTCATTCATTATTCACTTTTGATTATTTTCATTGTCGCACACCATATTTTTGTTGGGTTTATACATTATAGAGGAGAGAGACTCTACACGAGCGAAACACATTTGAGGATAGCCAAGAACCCATCCCATAGAGGGGGACTGGTAACTTGTATTTGTTCCCTTCACAAGTGTTATAATAAAACTATTCTAAGTATATCTAGTTTCCATTGGATGATTGGAGTTATTACTATTTCTTTTTGTTGTTTAACTATGATTGTAGCATAGATCCGGACTTTGGCAAGTTTTGTTTCTATCAGTTGTTGCAGATCTACAATGTATAGTAGCCATTTATATTGTTGAGATTGTTTGTCATCCACAATCTTAAGTGGGTTCTTTTCATACATCTTTGAGAAAAAAACACTACAACACATGTAGCTCATGTGACCAATCTCTGCTTAGCAACATGCCATATGCCTCAATTATATCGACCACTAGTATATCAATTACCTGGTGTATCCTAGGATTAGAAGGCAATTTGATCAATACATGCTTTAAGTTCACCAATGAAAACTTCAATCTAGTCTAATTGAATAATCTTGAAATTGGTATTTGTCGGTACAACACTAATATTTATACATGCAAAGTATGGCATAACATTGGATGAGGCTCTATAATTTGTACCCAATATTAGTAAAATTCACAATAGCTTTGATGGAATTTGTATGGATCTAAGTGTTGGTTTTTCCTTGAGTTTTCAGAATTTGATGTTAACGTTGATTGAGCTTAAGAAGAGTTAAAATTTATCATGATAATTTATCTATGTTGTGGCATATTATAGAGATTGTATAGAGGTATGTTATCCTTGGTCTTCTTCATGTCCTCAATCACATTGTTTTCCAGGGTGTTTCCATTCGTAGAAGTTGGAGGCTGACTACTCTATGATAAGGTGGATGACATGGTGTTCTCTACAAGAGTTATAGGTTTCTTAATTTTTTATAAGCAAATTGAATCTACCTTAGAAGCATAATTAGTAATATTGATAATAATCTAAGGGGGTAGCACATGCCTAAGAAAATACTTTCCTTTGGTAGGCGATGAAATGTCAAGTGCTAGACCCTTGTTGTGAAGATTGTAGTCCTTTGGGATTGTTGGTGTGACCTGTGCTTCTCACACTGAAACTTCACTAGTGGTTTGTGTATCTATATCCACTATATAATCCCACGAATTGTTTTTTCTTTTGTTGTACGAGATTAACCATCGGCTTCATGGGTTGACTCTTCAAACAAAGATTGTTGTTTAGAGCTAATTGATGACTAGAGTCATGGAATTGACCCATTGTAAGCATGTATTTTCAAAATGGTTGGTCTAATGATATGAGAAAAAGTTGTCCATGCCAAATTCATCTAAATTTAGGTTCATAGTGGATATTTCAATAGGATTTGGCTATCTATTTGTCTTCTTTTGGAAGGGTTTGAAAGGCCTATGTCCTGATGATCTCCCCCTAAATTTTTCTTTAGATCCACCACTTCACTTGACAATTTTTTTATCAAGTTTGAGCACATTGTTCAAATATTCATTTTCCTCTATCAGTTTCGTTAATAACAGAGGCTTCTTCTCATTGGCATTTGTTTCTTCTTTAGTTGAATTCACAGCTAAGAATAACATTTCCTTTTCCATTGTTAAGGCTAATTAAAGTCGTCAATAACAATATTTTTTCTTTCTCCCTTCACAAACAAATCCAGAGAAGGCTTAAGAGCTAGAGTGTAATATTCAATTTCCACAACATCAATAGGTTGAGAATCAACAAGAATTTTGTTCAACAGGGTAGTGAAATGTTGGTTGAATTCTTTGACCTTCTCCTTCTTTTCCATTCTAATTGCAATCATTTCTTTAATGAAAATGGCTAGAGACTTTTATTCACCAATTTTACTTAGAAGGATATTTCAAAATCATCCCATCTAATTATTGAGGTGGCTTGAAGAGTATAGTACCATGTAATAATTTTTTTCTCAAATGCATGTGGAAATAACTTGTATACTACATCTTCATGTTCCACATCCATCAATCTCAAAAGCAAATATAAATTATTTATATGGTCTTAAAGAGTAACATATTTGTCAAGGTTAAATTTTGGTAAAATCATTTCAGGGTGTCTAGGAAGAGGATGGAATGGGGGATACATATTAAGTTCCCTTTGAGATAACCATCTAGGTTGAGATTGAGCCTCTATTATGTAAGCATGACCAACTTCTTCCTTAAGATCGAAAGATATATAAATGTGATCATTATGAGCAGTGTGAGGAGGGGAACTAGATGGAGTAAGGGAGGTTTAATCCAAAGGTTCAAAGATGTCATTAAAGGATAGTACAACAATGCTTTTGACTAACTCAACCAAAACATAGAGGGGTGTGTAGCTATTGGGTGGGAATTTCATCTTCAAGAATATTTGAATTGTATAATCGAGGGATCCTACCAGCCATGTAATTTAGGGTCCTCCTTCTAGCACCAAATTAACCATCGATGGGTATAAATGACTTGGAAATAGACAAGGGTTTTTCTCTATTATGAGGTCACAGTTAGATCTCACACCTTTTGGGCCAATAACCATTCTTGGTTTCCAAGAATGCTATGATATATGCATTGAAAATGTAACTACGTTCGGTCTTCATAATTATAATTGTACGTGTATCATATCTATTTCACCTAAAAGCAAAAATAAGAAAAAGAAATTTATTATTATTATTATTTTCTAGTAAAAGCATGTTTTTCATGCTCCTAGGATTTATTGAGTCAAAAGAAATTTTTCATGAGGCAAAGTCCCATTTGGACTTGTTGTATGAAAAAGAAAAATATTTATTTTGAGTCAAAAGAGTTGAAAGTGTCACCACAAGACCAAGTTGACCGTCCTTGGGAACAAGTCGGTTTGGGCTCCAAAGGCCACCTATTCTACCTCTTGGATGTGTATATATAGAGGGAAACTCGACCACTTTGGAGACCATTCATTCACTCATCATGTACATTGATTTCTATGCCAAGACAAGAAAGGAAAACCAGTGAAGTCAAAGGAGAGATGAGGAAAAAGGAGAGAGAAGATGATGAATTTTCTACCCTAATTCTATGAATTTTTCTTAGGTATTGCAAGCCTAAGGGGCTAATATTTTAGGGACTGAAAAAGTAGGAGCCGAAATTTTAGCAAATGACTAGATTTCATATGTTTGACCAACATTGACTTTGTTGAATTTGACTTGAAGAATAATTGAAGGAGGTCTGACTTGGATATTTGTAGAGGTCTTGGTCTTATTTTTTGGGTCTTGGATTTCTCACTTTGATCTGATTCTATAAGAATAGAAGATTGGTTGGATTTCCCCCTTGTAGGGTTTCACCTTGGCTTGGAGCCTATATCTTTGTGTTCTTTATCTCTTATGATCTTCATGTTTTATGTTTTTGATAATTGTTTGATGAAGAAGAACATAATAAAAGAATAAGAAGCCAAAAAATACTCACAAGAAATTATCAAGAGAAATCAACCCTAATTGCTAAGCCTATTAGTTTCTCAACATGGTATCAGAGCAAAGGTTAAAGGATGGAAATTTGGAGATCACAAAATAGTTGGAACTTTGCAGTAATAAACTCTTTCTCCATCAAAAGAAGAAAAAAAGACCGAGACTTCAATTGAAAAGATCAAAGTAACAATCAGCAATGATCCAAGAAGTTTTTATAGCATGGACCATATTTTATTGACACAAGAGCATTTGTGTATTATTCCAACATCTATGCTCTATTTAGAATCTGAAGCTCAAGAAAAGAATGACATATGCACTTGCTCTAGTATGCGTTCACTCCGGTATATATGCACTTGCTCTAGCATGAAACAAAGGACAAAACCCTAAAAAATAATCATGTGCAAAGAATGACATATGCACTTGCTCTAGTATGCGTTCACTCCGGTATATATGCACTTGCTCTAGCATGAAACAAAGGACAAAACTCTAAAAAATAATCATGTGCAAAGTATCCAAAAATACTGTGGTAACCCTAGACAGAAAATATGAACCCGTGGAAGCTTCTAAGATCCGAACCAAAGTAGAATCAGTTGTGACAAAGAATAATATTCAAATATAATACATCTCCTCGCTGCCAGTTAACTCCTTGCGTGATTACATTATATTCAAGGTATCCGAGTTTTAAGGTCATTTCTATCTATGCAACTCGAACTCCTAAGATACATATCTCTTTGATATAAGAGCTACAAAATAACGACATGTGACAGTGTCTCTATACAAATTTGTAATATAAGGTATAATTAAACAAGAACATGTAAGAATTTGTGGAAGGTATCCTCTTAAAGACATCAATGATGATGATACTATCCAAGCAGAATATGTACAAAACAAGGGCCGAAAATTCTATGGTAAGATCTGAATCATCAATCACACTATATTACAATAAGATCTGAGCCTTTTATAATTCATTGTGGCAAAATATAACCAATTCTTACTGATTTTATAAGAGATACTAAATTTGAGAGATTGAAATGTACATAACATATAAAGGGAACGAAGTTGTGTATCATCTTTGTGGCACTATAATGGAACGGAGGAAAGAAGTGTGTTCTGGTCAGAAGTAAAAGAAACATATGAATCATCTCTTAGACATGTAAATGACCGAAGGACTGAGAAGAAACCAAAATTTTTATTAGAAGCCGAGAAACTGAGTCTAATTATCTATGCCCATATGCCTAGTCTAAATAACCAGCATGACAAGGCCTATATGTGTGAGCTTTGTGATACTAATTACCAAAAGGCAGTGTTGTATAGGAACTATGAAAAGACATATGAATCTCATCTCTGTGGCATTGTATAAATGGACTTGAGGAACGTTGTCATATATTCATGGAAAAATAGAACTATGACGTTTTGGAAGAGAATGAAATTATAAGCCTAGATTTTGAAGAACCTTATGGAAGATTGCAGATTCAGTTCTACATTGTAGCCGTACAAAGTTTGACATTCTGAAGGACGATTGGTTTCAATGTTTAAGGCCAAATACAATCATGCAAGAATTTCAAAACATCTTCCTGAGGTATTGGGGTGAACACAAATCTGATGAACAATATCATTCTGAATTGTATGCAATGCATAGAAGAAGCAATGAAACAGTAAGTGAATTCAACAAGAGATTTCAAAAATTTACTTCAGCATACCCAAATATATTCTCCCTCCTGAAGTTGCTGCCATAGTATACTATTTAGCATATCTTCATCCTAATGTAGCATTTTATCTCAGGGAGAGGGCATCCAAAACCCTGGAGAAAATATTCGTTGACGTTCAAGAAGTTGAGAATAATATTTGGGCTTGTGGGAAGCTTCAACAAAAAAAATCTCCATGCAAATAATGCACATATTGAAATAAATCAACAGAAGAAGGAATCAAAAAGACAATCATCTGATATGAATATAAACTTTTCTTCTTCTTCAAATTTTACAGGTTGCGAGTCAAAATTTTCTAAAGAGTTAAACAATTTTCCTCGGCAAAATCATTTTACACCTGTAGTAGATGATTTTCCCTTTCATGAGATGATGGATGGTTTTGATATAGTGTTTCTTGAGGATGATATTACTGAAATTGGTGGTGTATGCACACATTATATAGAGCATTTTGTTGGCAGTGATCAAAATTTTCTAATTTCTAGCCAAAATTTGTCACATTACCATTTTTTTGAACCAGAACACACGACATATTCTCTAAATTTTGATTTTCAGATTAATTATGCGTGTATGGAAAATGTAAGAGATTGAACAAAGTGTCGTGCATGGATATTTCTGAAGCAGAAGTCATTTTGCCTGATTATGCAAAGGAATGGTTGTTATACCATTTAAACATAATGTTGAAACTGTTGATTTAGAAAATAATTTCTCATCAATTTTATGATATCGTAGTTGATTATATGAGGATCAGCAACAAACATCAGTTCTGGCGTATGTATCAACTTTTCTGTCCGAGGATTTCATCTGGAACATACCTATTCTTATTTTTAGTTTTCAGAAGCATGGAGGTATAAGGTCCAACACCCACATGTCGAGTTGGTACCATTGGAAGGTTGATTTCAATCGAAGGAACTCAACCATGTTTTAGATAGGAGTTGTACAAAAATAAACTCAGATGTTGAGCATTTAATTTTCAGCTGCAGAAGTTTTGTTTTAGAAGATAGAAGCAAGAATAGAGGTCCAAAAATAGATATTTTAGAGTGATTCTGTTTTCAGAAGTTTGGAGCAAATTGGAAGCAATTTCAGGATGTTAGACTCCATGCCCAACAAAGGCCACTGGTCTGCAGTTCTCAGCACGTTGCAGGAAAAGTGATGTCTCCAGCTGGAGCCAATATGTTGTAACTCAGTCAGGCATGACTAAAATGTCGAAGATTTTAAAAATTGGATTCCAGACAGGAAACAAATTTGCAGAAAAAGGATCTATGCTTCACATATTTTAAAAATCAAAGCAAGACATGAAAGTGTCATGATAGCATTGCTCCTCTCACTAAGGCATGGGAGAAAAGGTACAATTTGAGATTTATTTTTCAATACTATTCCCAAATGAAAATATCAAGCCCGATATAAAAATAAACAGTAGTCTTCTAGAGGCTTGGACACATTGTATTAAAGAGAATATTTTGAAGTAGAAGGGGTTTTATACTAATAATAAACAGGGAACTATAGGACTATGTTATGAAAATATATGGAGATATCGAGGCTTACAATGCTCACGTATGAACAGATATTCAAGAAGCAGTCCAAGAAGGCTCATTTCCAAATCATAATGGGTCAGAACTTCTAAAATTTGATAGAAAATATTCATTTTCCAAGGAGATTGAATACATAGAAAAGAAAGGTATTCAATTTCCAGTTTGTACTATTTCAAGCATGATATATTCATCCCAAAGGCTTCTTCTGATATAAGGGGTCCTACAAAATTCTTAAAAGGAACATCTGAGTATCCTCTCGTTGAAGGGAGTGTGAATGAAGAGGTTTGTTATGAAAATGAAGATTTAAATTCATCATGACTAATTAATCCTTATGATATTTATCCACGAAAGGAATAACATCAGCGGTAAGGAGGAAAAGGAAGACTATTAAATATGTTGAAGTGACTTCTTCTGAGCTGTTCAGGCTACCATCTGATGCAAGTGTGCTTTTTTATGGCAAATCCTTTGAAGGGACTCCTGAAGGGTGTGATTTTGAGGATGGAGAATTGGAAAATAAGGGTGGTATCAAGTTAGGAGATCAGGGTTTCCTGCTTCAGGAACCAAATATATTTTATAAGGATCATCAAGGGGATATTCAGGGGCCTTTTGTCGGCATTGATATAATTTAATGGTTTGAACGAGGTTTTTTTTTGTACAGACTTACTTGTGTGCCTTTTTTATGCTCCTGAGGGAATGCCATTTCAGCCCCTTGGGGAGATTATGCTACACTTGAGAAAAAAAACCTCATTCATTTCATGGTTTTGTCTTTGAAAATTCAGAGGAATCCAACGGAAGGATTTCAAGAAGTGGTCACGATATTTCATAAAAAAAATGGTATTGAATATAAACATCAGAGCTCAATACATAATCCTGGAAAAGACAAAACATTATCTGACTTTTCAGAGCAGACTATAGTAGGTTTAACTGGGAGAGGATTATCTTTTCCTTGTATGCTCAAAGGTAGTAAGGGGAATATACTTGATCACAAAGAACAACACTTCTTGCAATCTACTACATATAAAAAAGCAGAACTTCTTGCAAGAATAATTCATCATTGCAGGGGAATCACACCAAGAGAATCTATTGGAAGTCTCCAGAGGCACAGAATGTCCTCCTTATCTCAGTTTGGTTCATATGATAGCATTATTTCTTGGAAATCTGAAGCAAATGCCGTCGTTTTTTTTTTTTGTTTGAAGGGGATCAGTTCATCGATATAAGATCTGGTCTGTTGGATGCTACAGTTAGCAGTTCCATTTCTAGTCATATGCTTTCTATGATGTCGAGGATGCAATCCCTTCCTAACAATCAGCGTAAAGACTTATTTCATTCATCTTTGAATGGTTCTAGCTTTTTTTCCTCCAATTGATAGGGCTTGGCTTGAGATATTTCAGAGGGATGCACATTCTAGTAACAAAATTTTCAATGTTGAATCAGATCCTCATATTACGGCAAATCGTGAACAAAATTTGCAAAGAATAGAATGTGCTGACCTTTTCTTTCATCACCAGTCGAAATAATAGAATCATAAACTATAACATCTACAACAACAAATGTTGATGCAACGAAAATTACAGTCTGGAGCTACATTGTTGGATCAAGGGACAATTTCAGAAAATGAATAATGCTACGCGTTTGTTCGGACAGGATGAACAATTCACATCAGAAATTATGTACAATTCTCGACCTCTTCCAATGGCCTTCCATAGTATACAATCTGAGGTTATGGATGGGATTTGGGGGAAACCCTCCAACACACAATCTTCTAATCTTCATATTCAGGGTCCTGGCTTTTTCACGCAGCAAGGACAACCTTTTGATTTTATTACTGAAAGTCAAGGTCATAAGTTGCGTTGAGCTGGGATAAATTGGTAGTCCAATGAAGGTTCCTCAGAGCATGTTTCTTCTGAATAATTGCACTGTAGATATTTAATTTATACACGCACTGCTGATTTAGAGACTATATAGTCACATGGTGACTCACTTCATCAAAAGTTCGCTCTTTGTTCTGGTTCGTCATCTGTAATGCCTTCTATTCTATAATATTTGGCTGTGAATGGTGTTGGATCGACTTACATGGCCCATAACCTGCCATCTGAGATAAATATGCGGACTGGTATATCTATAGATGGTGGTTATGATGGTATGCATTCATAAGCATCTATTGAGGAGCCATTTTATTCATCAAAGAATAATGAGGTGCAACTGTCTCTGTCAGTCTCTGATTCACTTGTACAATCCTCATGAGATGACATTGATAGTTTGGAATTTAAAGAAGCCAAGAAAAACAAAAGACGAACTTCTAAAGGTAGAAGGGCAGTTAAAGTGACTGTTTTTTCTTCTTCAGATGCTTCTTCAGTGTCGAACTTATCCATAGGAGATCCAAAATTGAGTCAAAATTAACAGGCATTAAAGCATGAAAGTTCCAATGTGTAAGAGTTGTCATCATGGAGTATAGGTTTTAGTCTAGGGGTATCAGTGCATAATGTGATAGACACTAAAAAAATCCATACAGAAAAAATTGCAGTCCGTGGTTGAAAGCAACAGTGCAGATGGGAGAATGAGGTGCGACAATGGTGATCAGATGTCAACAGTTGAACGAGAAAACTATATATTTTCTACAAAAGATTTTGACTTGTCATATTTGGCTGCTTCTCCATTGTCTACAGTGCAGGGAAAGTTATATAGCAACAGAAGAAACTCTCATGAAGTTGGGGAATGCATTGCAGGAAATGCTGGTTGGAGTCTTACAGTGAAGCCATCAAAAAGTGCTTTCCAACTTAAAGAAAACTTACCCATTTCAAATGTTAGTAAGACTTCTTCTTTCAGTGATGCTTTCACAAGGAATGATGGAGCAAAATCCTTTCTAAATACATTAAAGAATTCAAAGAAATAAACTACAATAAATCTCTTTTAACTTCACCACCTATTGTTATACTAAAACTGTGTTTTCATATCTTTTTTGATGTTGAATGGATTTCCTCTTAAAAATTACCAGTGCATATGAGCTGTGAATGCTAGGCTCTACTTGAATGACAAGCAGTTAAGAAAATATGTGGCCAGGTACTAATCATCTCCATCTTTAGCAGTCCATATTCCTGTATTCAGAGATGGTGAAGTTGTTTTCTGAACACTGTAGTCCAACATATCCCAGAAGGAAGCATCAATGTCATTCTCTGTTAGGTTTCCATATCACCGTCAGATTGATCAATGGCTTGTAATGACAGTGCTCAAGATCTTCGAGGCCCCAACAACATAAAGTGCACAATAGATAACATTAAAAGTGGTCCCGGATGCAGATTCAACAAAATTGCCCATCAAAGAGATCGATGGCCAAGATTTATCCCGATATCACCTCGTCTCCATTCCAAAAACTTCCAAATGTGATCCGGAAGGTGGTTTGCGGTTTTATTAAACCATATAATCTTTTGTTGATGTGTTTGTAATTTTTTATATATGGGATATGGGAGTTTAGACTTATAATTGGGTTTTTATTTTATATATATATTCATTATTTTTAGTTGTACATCTTTAAAAAAACAGGGAAACAATTTTAGAAATTGTTTCAATAGTCAATTTTCAAAACTGACTGAGACTGTCAGTCCAGGAGAAAATATAAAATTCAGAAATGAACAATGAGAATGGGTCTTAAGTCTAGAAGTCATGTTCTCTTTTGTAATCAGGAAATTTCCCTGAAATCAAAGGAACTTGAAACAATTTTGATTCCAGCTTTGGGGTTAGATTGCAAGCATTGTTTTTCTTCTTATTTCAATATTCATTCTTGTTTCTTCTCTCTTGGACAATGTAAGATGCACTTGGTGTTTCAATTTATTTTTCCATGAATTTACTTAATTGTACTCATGTCATTTAATTTTGAAACCCTCAATGAAGCGGTCCACCTTTTCTCAGTCTTCGATTGTTCTTTCTGCAGAAGTTTAAATTCATATTCTTAAGTGCCTAATTTAAACTTTGTCTTCTATCTCTCTTCAACCACTCCCTTGATACAAAGACCCTACAACACTCGAAGTTTTATCGCCGTTCTGTTTTGGAACCTAGGGTTTCAAAGTTAGAAGTTTTGGTTAGAAGCCTTCATGGCCTATCCTTCCGGCCACTAATTTTAAAAACTTTCCATCAATCTTAATATGTCTCAGGGACTGATTCCCCCACAGCCAGGAACTGTCTCTGAGGGTTACAACATCATTTGGCACTATGGTTGAGGAATGGAGGAACGAAGGTATTTCTCCCTGGATAATGAGATCTACTTCTTGATGGAGAACAAGATTTAGATATCAAAGTTTGGTTGTAAATTGGCGACTCTACTAAAAAATATTTTAATGAAGGAAAAAAAGAAAAAGAAAAAATGATGATAAAAATAAAGAGGCAAAACGGAAAGTCCAGGTACTGGATGCTGGAATTTTTAAGAGAATTTTTATTCTTTGTTACCACTTTTGTTATCTATTTTACGTACATGTCAAGAGGATTATTTTATGTCTTATATATTATGATCAGTTTAAACGCTTAGTTGCACATTTTTCCTTGAAGCGAGAGAATTCATCTTCTTCTTGTATTGTAAATCTTGATTCCTTTCTTTCTTCACTGTCCAGAGACCAAAATTCGTTTGCATTACAATCCCTCATGAGAATAACCAATCTTGCCAACTTCAACATAAAAATTTTGGTTCGTCATCTTCTGTGACAGTCACTGTTGTGCCTTCTAGTCAACCCACTGATATTCAATCCAAAATGTGGGAAATTTTTAAGCCCCTAATGTTGCTACCTGTTCTTCATGATTACCCTCTGAGATGTTTTAAATAGAGAAAGTTGTATTATAGCATACCAACATGTGTTGGCTTTCGAATGTTGTCTAGACAGGTTTGAAATTATTCATGAAGATGTGGCTTTGAGGTTGTTTTATCATTCATTAACTAGAGATGTTCAATGATGGTTTCAATGTTAAAGGCCAAATACAATCAGTTCATGGAAATAATTTCAAGACATCTTCCTGGGGTATTAGGGTGAACAATAATCTCATGAACAATATATTTCTGAATTGTATGCAATGTATAGGAGAAGAAATGAAACAATAAGTGAATTCAATAGAAGATTTCAAAAAATTTACTTCAACATACCCAGAGAAATTCTCCCTCCTGAGGGTGCTACGATAGTATACTATTTATCAGCTCTTCATCCTAATGTACCATTTTATCTCAGGGAGGGGGGATCCAAAAGCCTGGAGAAAATATTCATTGATGCTCAAGAAGTTGATGATAATGTTTGGGCCTGTGGGAAGCTTCCTGAACAAAATCTTCATGCAAATATGGAAATAAATCAACATATGAAGGAATCAAAAGTACAATTATATGATCTGAATCTAAACTTTTCTTCTTCTTTATATTTTACAGGTCGGTGAGTCAATTTTTTCTGAGTTAAACAATTTTCTTCAACAAAATAATTTTACACATGCATTAGATAATTTTCCCTTTCAAGAGATGATGGATGGTTTTGATATGGTGTTTCTTGGGGATGATATTGCCGAAATTGGTGGTGTATACACACATCATATAGAGCATTTTTCTGACAGTAATCAAAATTTTCTAATTTCTGGCCAAAATTTGTCACATTACCAATTTGTTGAACAAGAACACACGACACATTCTCTAAATTTTTGTTTTCAGATTAATTATGCATGTGTAGAAGAATGTGATAGATTAAACGGAGTGTTGTGTAGGGATATTTCTGAAACAGAAGTCATTTTGTCTTATATGCAAAGGAACTGGTTGTTATACAACTTAAACAGAATGTTGAAATTACTGATTTAGAAAATATTTTTTCTCATCAATTTCATGATCTCGTAGCTAATTATATGACAACCTTCCTTCATCAGTAGCAAACATCAGTTCTGGGGTATGTATCAGCCTTTCTGTCTGAGGATTTCATGTGGTGGATACTTATTCTTTTTTTCAGTTTTCAGAAACATGGAGGTATAAGGTCCAACACCCACATGTTGGGTTGGTACCATTGGAAGGTTGACTTCACTTGAAGAAACTCAACCATGTTTTAGATAGCAGTTGTACATAAATAAGCTCAGATGTTGAGCATTTAATTTTCAGTTACAGAAATTTTGTTTTAGTAGACAAAAGCAAGAATAAAGGCCCAAAAGGTAGAGATTTTATAGTGATTTAGTTTTCAAAAGTTTTGAGCAAATTGGAAGCAATTTCAGGATGTTAGACTCCAAGCCCAACAAAGGCCACTAGTCTGTAGTTCTCATCACTTTGCAGGAAAATAGTTGTCCCCAGCTAGAGCCAATATGTTATAACGTATTCATGCACAGGTAAAATGTGAAATATTTTAAAAATTGGATTCCAGCCAGGAACCAAATTTGCAGAAAAAGGATCTATGCTTCACATATTTTAAAAATTAAAGTAAGACATGAAGGTGTCATGATAAATTTGCTCCTGTCTCTAAGGCATGGGAGAAAAGGTACAATTTGAGAATTATTTTTCAATATTATTCCCAAATGAAAATGTCAAGCCTGATCTAAAAATAAATAGTAGTCTTCTAGAGGCTTGGCCACACTGTGCTAGAGAGAATTTTGAAGGAGAAGGGGTTTTATACTAATAATAAACAGGGAACTATAGGACTATGTTCTGAAAAGATATGGATATCTTGAGGCTTACAATGGTCAAGTATGAACAAATATTCAAGAAGCATTCCAGGAAGGCTCATTTCTAAATCACAATGGGTCAGAACTTCTTAAATTGGATAGAAAAGATTCGTTTTCCAAGGAAATTGCAATAGATAATAAAGAAAGGTATTCATTTTCGAGTTTGTACGATTTCAAGGATGAGATATTCATCCCAAAGGCTTCTTCTGATGTAAGGGGGCCTGAAAAATCCTTAAAGGAATATTTGATTATCCTTTTGTTGAAGGGAGTGTGGGTGAAGAGGTTTGTTATGAAAATGAAAATTTAAATTCATCAGGACTAGGTAATCCTTATGATATTTTGTCCATGAAAGGAATAGAATCAGTGGTAAATGGGAAGAGGGAGGCTATTAAATAAGTTGAAGTGACTTCTTCTGAGCTGCCTATCAGACAACCATCTAATGCAAGTGTGCTTTTTAATGACAAATTCTTTGAAGGGACTCCTAAAGGGTGTGATTTTGAGGATGGAGAATTGGAAAATAAGGGTGGTATCAAGTTAGGATAGCAGGGTTCCCTTCTTGAGGAACTAAGCATTTTTTATGATTATCCTCAAGGTGATATTCAAAGGCCTTTTCTAGGCATTGATATAATTCAATGGTTTGAAAAAGGTTTTTTTTGGTACAGACTTACTTGTGTGCCTTTCTGATGCTCCTGAGGGAACGCAATTTCAGCCCCTTGGGGAGCTTATGCTACACTTGAGACAAAAACCTCATTCATCTCATGGTTGTCTTTGAGGATTCAGAGGAATCCTAAGGAAGGTGTTCAAGAAGTGGTCACGATATTTTATTAAAAAAAATGGTATCGAATATAAACATCAGAACTCAATACATAATCTTGAACAAGACAAAACATTGTTTAACTTTTCAGAGAAGACTATACTAGGTTTAACTGACAGAGGATTATATTTTCTTGATATGCTCAAATGTACTAGGATGAATACACTTGATCACGAAGACCAACACTTCTTGGAATCTGCTACAGATAAAAATGCAGAAATTCTTGCAAGAATAATTCAACATGGCAGGGGAATCCCACCAGGAGAATCTATCGGAAGTCTCGAGAGGCACAGAATGTCCTCCTTATCTCAGTTTGATTCAGATGACAGCATTGTTCCTTGCCAATCTGAAGCAAATGCCTTTGGTTTTGTCTGGCCTTAGTAGGAAGCGGATCAGTTCATCGATATAAGATCTGGTCTGATGGATGCTACTAGTATTAGTTCCATTTCTAGTCATATGCTTTCTATGATGTCGAAGATGCAATCCCTTCCTAACAATCAACGGAAAGACTTATTTCATTCATCTATAACATCATTGAATGGTTCTATCTTTTCTAGTAACAAAATTTTCAATGTTGCATCGGATCCTCATCTTATGACACATCTTGAACATAATTTGCAAAGAATAGGACGAGCTGAACTTTTCTTTCATCACCAGTTGGAATAATAGAGGCAGAAACAACAACAACAACAAATGTTGATGCAACGACAATTGCAGTCTGGAGCTACATTGTTGGATCAAGGGACAATTTCAAGAAAGGTATAATGCTACGCATTTGGCCTGACAAGATGAACAATTCAGATCAGAAATTGTGTACAATTCTTGACGTCTTCCAATGGCCTTCCATGGTATACAATCTGAGGTTACGAATGGGATTTGGGAGAAACCCTCCAGCACACAATCTTCTGATCTTCATATTCAGGCCTCAGAGCATGTTTCTTCTACAGAATTGCACCGTAGATATTTAATTTCTACACACACTGTTGGTTTAGAGACAGTCTCATGGCAACTCGCTTCATCAAAAGTTCGCTCTTTCTTCTGGTTCGTCATCTGTAATGCTTATTATTCTAGAATATTTGGCTGTGAATGGTGTTGGATCAACTTACATGGCCCATAACTTAACGTCTAAGATAAATATGTAGACTGGTATATATGTAGATGGTGGTTATGATGGTATGCATTCATAAGCATTTATTGAGGAGCCATTTTATTCATCAAAGAATAATGAGCTGCAACTGTCTCTACCAGTCTCTGATTCACTTGTACAGTCCTCACGAGATGACATTGATAGTTTAGAATTTAAAGAAGCCAAGAAAAACAAAAGACGGAGTTCTAAAGGTAGAAGGGCAGTTAAAATGATCGTTGTTTCTTCTTCAGATGCTTCTTCAGCGTCGAAATTATCCATAGGAGATTCATAATTGAGTCAAAATCAACAGGCATTAAAGCAGGATAGTTCCAATGTGAAAGAGTTGTCATCATGGAGTACAAATTTTAGTCAAGGGGTATCATTGCATACTGTGATAGACACTAAAAAATCCATACAGAAAATTGGGCAGTCCGTGGTTGAAAGCAACAGTGCAGATGGAAGAAGGAGGCGCGACAATGGTGAACAGATGTCAATAGTTGAATGGGAAAACTATAATTTTTCTGCAAAATATTTTGACTTGTCATATTTGGATGCTTCTTCGTTGTTTACAGTGCAGGGAAAGTTACATAGCAACAAAAATAACCTCTCATGAAGTTGGGGAATGCAGTTCAGGAAATGCTGGTGACAATCTTACGGTGAAGCCTTCAAAAAGTTCTTTCCAATGCAATGAAATTTTACCCATTTCAAATGTTAGTAAGACTTACGCTTTTAGTGACGTTGACACAAGGAATGATGGACCAAAATCCTTTCTAAATACATTAAATAATTTAAAGACTACAATGAAGCTCCTTTAACTTCACCACCGGATCTTTTTTTATGTTGAATGGATTTCCACTTGCCTTTAAAAATTACCAATGCAATGGAGATGTGAATACTGGGCTCTACCTGAATGACAAGCAGCTAGAAAATATGTGGCCGGATGAGAATCATATCCATCTTTAGCATTCCATATTCCTGTATCCATAGATGGTGAAGTTGTTGTCTGAACACTGTAGTCCAACATATCCGAGAAAGAAGCATCGGATGTCATTCTCTGTTACTTTTCCATATCACCACCAGATTGAGTAATGGCTTGCAATGACAATGCCCACCAGCTTGAGTAATGGCTTGCAATGAGAATGCCCAAGATCTCTGAAGCCCCAAACAGCATAAGGTTCACGATGGGGCATCCTTAAATCGATCGCAGATTCCCGAATATTCTCGGAAATCAGAGATAGCATTAAAAGTGGTGCTGTAAGACGATTGAACAAAATTTCCCATCAAAGAGATCGAGGCCAGGATTTATCACGACATAATAATCTTTTGTTGATGTCTATGTGACGTGGACTGGGGACCCACGTGTTTGTAATTTGTTATATATGGGATATGAGATATTGAACTTATAATTGGGGTTTTATTGTATATAAAGACATAAGTATTATATAATATTATTATATATATAATATTTGATATTTTTATTATTTTAGTTGTACATCTTTTATTTAAAAAAAGAGAGGAACTGTTTTAAAACTGTTTCAAGAATTAGTTTTCAAAACTCAGTGAGACTGTTGGTCCAGGAGAAAATTCAATAGTTTCAGAAAAAATATAAAATTTAGAAATGAACAATGAAAAGGGATTTGGAGTCTAGAAGTCATATTCTCTTGTAATTATAAATTTTCCCTAAAACCAAAGGAACTTGAAACAGTTTTGGTTTCAGCTTTGGGGTTAGATTGCAAGAATTGTTTTTCTTTTATGATTCAACATTCATTCTTGTTTCTCCTCTCTCGGACAGTGTAAGATGCAACCCAAGTTTTAATTTATTTTTTCATGAATTTACTTAATTGTACTCATGTCATTTAATTTTGAAACCCTTAATGAAGCCCTCCACATCCAGGAAATTCATCCACATTTTCTCAGTCTTTCATTGTTCTTTCTGCCGAAGTTTAAATTTAGATTCTTGAGTGTCTAATTTAAACTATGTCTTCTATCTCTCTTCAACCACTCCCTTGATACAAATACCTACAACCCTCAAAGTTTTCTAACCATTTTGTTTTGGAACTTGGGGTTTTAGAATTAGAAGTTTTAGTTGCAAGCCTTCATGTCTGTCCTTCCAACCACGAACTTTAAAAACTTTCCATCAATCTTAAGATGTTTCGGGCACTGGTTCCCCAGCAACCAGGATCTATCTCTAAGTGTTACAACAAGCCATATAGAGGTCCAAAGGTCACATTAGAAGTCCAAGATTCATAAGGGGAGTTCAATGTTTGGAATCATGAATTTTTGTTAAACCAAAACTCGTAAGTGTTAGTCAATAATCACATCGCCAGAGATAAGGATCCATGACAGGAAGTTACACACAGGGAGCGATGATTTATCTAAAGTCCAATAATCTCCCCCCAACATTTGGTTTTGTATCGAATTTGTGACCTACGCTTTGATACCACTTGTTGGGAATCACGATTGTCACTAAACCAAAACCCACAGGTGTTAGTCAACAATCAATTCACAAAGATAAGGATCCACGAGTGACGGTTAGTCCATGTCGTGAAACACATGGGGAGCATTGATTTATCTAATGTACAACATTCAAAAGTCATGAGGATATGAAAGGCCATTCCTCTTGTTATAAATGAGGCCTTATTACCCAAAGAAAGGACTTTTGACCTTGGCTTCTCCATCTAGGAAATACAGAGAAATATTGTTCTTTTTTAGTGAAAGTAGTACCTTAATGGTCCACTATTGGAGTTAGTCGTGTCTCATTGTATCAATGTATCTTGGAACTTTCACTTAATATTAAAAGCTCATTAAGCCAACACACTTTCCTGCGTATATCATGAATGTAATAAGACTATTATTTATATGTTTGCGGTGTATGTTTTGCTCATATGTACTAAGGAAATTGAACCATTTCATTGACTTTGGTGCTCATCTTGATGAATGTGTTTTTTAATGGTTTTACTTATCATTATGTCCATGTGAACAAATTTTCTAGACAATAGAATAGTACTGATACCTTTATTCTAAAGACTCATTTTTGTCTCCTTCTGGTGGAAGAATATTGATACATATTGCAATTGAAAATTTCACAAGGCATACTCACTTTCTCATTCAAAAGTACATGTGCATTGTTCTCATATGCTAGCTATTGCATCCAAGAGAAATCTTTAAGTGTATGGCAGTCGGGGCACATTTTCGAATGCGACTCCTACACCAAACCGTGTGAGGTCTAATTGGGACTTCTTATTGAGGGGACCTCCTGTATGTTGGTGGGATCCAACTCTGTCAACATTACGAGACTAGAGGGAGGGAAGCCTTTTTATAGTTGACAGTTCACCACATCTTAACAACCAACCATCCACGAAAGGTAGTAACAATTCGAGTTTAACTCCTGCTCATGTTCCTCAGACAGGAAATTCCTCTCATCGAAATCTGGAACAAGATTCTGAAGTCACTTATGATCAACTCCAAAAAATCCAACCTATTACTCATCAATTTATAAAATCTCTTGGTTTACTTCATGTCGTTGTTATTCTTCCTCGTAATCCTATAAAGAAAGAAACAACTTGTCACGATGTATTAGTTTCTTCCGTGGAAGTTTTGGTTATTGAAACCCTTGAAGAATTAATTAATTCTACTAAAAGAAAACATCAGGAAGGGGACCTTCCACCTACTAAGGAAGATTTGGAAGGAGACGGGGAGGATTTTCCTTTTTCTGACGAAGAACAACCAAGAGAAAAAATTCATGATTACAATGAATATTTGAACAGTGAAGGGGAAGAATCTTCAAAATCGGATGGTGAGGAGGGAGAAGAAGGGGACATGGCTAATGAATAGTTGGATTGGATGGCCCAAGAGCCTATAACTCTTTCAGGTAACCTTCATCGTATGCATAAACACACGAAAAAACCACCTTCAAAGTTTGATCTTGATAAGAAAACAAAATTTGAGGAACATATTGATGACTTCTACATGCATTTGCATATGTTTCAGGTACATTTTGATGACATTGCTTGTAGAATTTTTATGTATACTCTAGAAGGTAGAGCAGCAGTCCGGTACGACAGTCTTCCACCTAATTTAATCCATATTTGGATGGAGTTCAAGAAGTTGTACTTGGATAAATTTGTTGATGATAAAACTCGAACCATGTTGCTCAAAGAACTCGGGAATCTTAAGATAGGGGAAAAGGAAAAAGTGAAGCATTTTAATCAAAGGTTTACATGTTTGTTGAATAAATTCCCCATAGATGTTCAACCACATGAAACTATCACTAAATATTATTACACAATTGCCTTACCTGCTAATATTTTTTTATTTGTTAAGATTTCCAAAGGATACATTAGCTTTGAACTTCACAGAAGTGATTGTTGTTGAAAATGACTTGCATTCTATTGGAGCCATTGAAGATTATGAAGATTCCAAAGACTCCAAAGAAACTGGTAAGAAAAATCAAGCATCTTTTGCTAAATCCAAAGAGAAAGATTATTTTTACATGGAAATCTTGGCTAAATCTTTGAAGCTACTCACTAATGAAGTATTTGAACTAAAGAGCAAGTCAAGTGAGGAAACTACCAACAGTAAGTCTTTCAAGTCGCCTTTCTTTAAGAAGAACAACAATAATCAGCCATCATGTTGTGTTTAATGTTGAAAGCTTGGGCATGGACAACCTTCTGCTTTCCATCAGGAGAGGCTTTTAGAGAAAAAATGTCCCCAATGGAACTACAACAAGAATGCTATGATGACCAACTTTGTAGACACTTTATTAGCAAAAGAGAAGTCTGAGTAGGCTAAAGAACCAAGTGAATCTACCATGATTGAGGAGATTTCAGGTGTTGGACATTCAGTTAATACATTTGGTATCATATATAACTTTTATAAACAAAGTGTTGAAGAACCACCAGCGAGTGAAGCTCCTCCTAAGCAAGCAACTGAGTGATATAATTTGAGGATCAAAGGACCAATTTATAAGAAAGAGCTTAGAAGACAATTATTGAGAAGGATTCTACCACTGACCAATCCTTCTTAGAGTTTGTAGAATAAGTCTAGAAGTGCTCCTCCTCTTAAGAACACTTCCATGAACAACAACAATAATTCCATCACTCCTGAAGTTTTAAATAAAGCTACACCACTAGATACTTCAGCCAAACCTATTAGAAATGAAATCATTGATTATAATATTGTTGAGGATATGAAAATTTCTTGAGCCAACATTTCAATCTTTGAGCTCGCAAAGATAACAAGGCAGCGATAGCTGATCATCTAAGCACTTGCATCACAACCTCCATTATGTAATGAAGTTTCTTCTTCTCAAATTATGTCCAGTGAGTCTCATGGCGTTATCAAGTTTGTAGTTAATGTTGTTAATTTAAATATTAGCTCACTCTACCCCCCTTTTCTCTTAACATTTGAAATTTTTAATTATGTCTTGTTGATTTCGGTGCATCTGCAAATGTCATGCCACTATATGTTGCTAAGAGAATCAATGCTAAATGGGAAAATATCAATGCACAGATCATACAACTGGACATATCATTAGTCCAGACAATTGTTGAACTTGATAATGTCATCAAACCATAGAGTTCACCAATGCACTAATGTTGTTATTGTGGACATTCCCGAAGCCTATGGTTTGCTTTTGAGTAGAGTCTCGTCCAGCAAACTACAAGGGTATTTCTCAACAAACTGGACACATTTATGGCTTCCTTACAAGGGCATAAACAATCAGATTTGAGTGGAAAGTGAGACTTACATGAAATACATCAATATAACACTTGAAGGACACAATGAGCCAATCGACTTTGCAGATAGAATTTTTGGAAATTGTTTTCTGGAAGTTGATTATGGGTGTTATCAAGCGCAACCTTCACCTACACCATCTTATACACAATTAGAGCTCCTTCCTTGCGGTCCAAATGCTTCAAATGAAACTTGTAATATAGATGTACATACTATTAGTGTAGGAACTAGCTCAAAAGCTACTGATATTTAGACCTTATATTTTGATGGATCTAAGACCCAAGGACGGTTCTGGAGCTAGTTGTATTCTTATTGACCCTCGAAATTAAAGGTATATTTTATCATGCCACTTAGAGTTTGAGTGCATGAATAACACTACTGAATATGAAGCACACATTATGGAGTTAAAGAAAGCCATAAACTGTTGAGAAATGACAACAAGAAATTCCAATTTAATTGTCCTTGAATTAAACTGAGAATTAAAATCAAATTTTATTCTCATAGCAACTTGTAAATAGTTAATTAGGTTTAATTAACTTAATTAGCTTAGGAATTTCAAGTTGGAAGTCTTTCTATAGTCATGTATATATTCTCCCTAAGTTTTAGGGGTTCAGTATGAGTTTATATTGAGTTGGAAATTAGATCACTTAGTTTACTGAGTTAAGTTCAGTTAAATTAGTTTCAAACTGTTTGAGGAACTAATAGAGGACTAACAGACAATTGGTGCACTAGTGCATCCACTAGTGTTACTCTAGTTAACTGAAGATTCCCTCGTGACAACTCATGCATGTCATGTTAGAAAAAGACCCAGTTGAGAATAGAGTGCAGGGACAATGTACTATTAGTGGTATTATTTACTGGAGTGTAAATATCATGCATGCATCAGAGGTTGATCCTATGTTTGGATTGCATAGTTTTGGAAGCATGAATTCCCTTTAAATACGGTCTATTCATCCTAGGAATTATGAAATATATTAGGGGATTGGAGAGTTGTTGAATAGGCTAAATATTTGGCTTGAGCTAGCTTGTGAGCTGAGAGAGTTGAGCATACTTGTGCGGAATTGTTCTAGTGACAACAAGGTTTGTATCTTCACTCATATTTCTGATATATGCAATATATATGACATGGTTTTGAGCAGTGGATTTCCCCAGATACATCTTGTGTTATGTGTCATTGATTTGTCTTTTTCTTGTCCATATTGTTTTTCATCGATCTATTAGCTTCCGCTGGTTGAAAGTAAAAGTAGATTATTGTCCTATGCTTTAGTGCATTGCATAAGCTTGTGAATCTATAGGATTGCTACATAAAAATCAAGGTGGAGGTACTTAAGGTAATTAGTGATTCAAAGATTGTTACTCGCCAAGTACGAAATACCATTCATTGTGTTTCACCTAACTTGAAAAACTACCAACAAGAGGTATGGCAACTTATTTAATTCTTTAAAGAATTTAACATTAGTTTTGTTCATATAGTTAGTAATGTTGTCGCAAATACATTTGCCAATGCAGTTGCTAGGATGTCACCATTAAAAGATGGTTTTTCTATTGAGATCGTTTATAAGCCGTTTGTTCTTGACAATGTCACTAACTTTCATGTATCTAATGATTACCAATAGATACTAGACTTCATGGACAATGCGGATGTGTTTAAAGATGTGGTTATTGAAGAATATGAGCATGAGAAGGCTTTGCAGGAAGCAGTCAAAGCATCTAAAGGGAACCTAATGCCGAAACGTGTGATATCTCTTGAGAAACTATATGATCTGCAAAATCATTTCAAAGGACTAGTGAACACTAGGACTCAGAGTTCAAGATTATCACATGAACAAGTCAATTTGGGAACCAAAGATGATCTGAAATATGTAAACCTTGGTATATATTGTTATGCTCAAGAACGAAAAGATTTTATTTTCCTTTTCAAACAATATCAAGATGTGTTTGTATGGACATATGATGATTTAAAGACATGTGATACATGTATCATCCAACATGGCATTCCTATTAAAGAGGGGGTGAAGTTGTTTCAGCAGAATTTAATGAAAGTACATCTGACACTTGAACCCCTGATTGAGAAGGAATCAAGGAAGTTGCTAGATGCTTGGATCATCTTCTAAGTTCAACATTCTACATGGGTTTCCAACCTGGTTCCTGTTAGAAAAAAGTCTGGTGGGATATGCTTATGTGTTGATTTTCGCAACCTCAACCGAGCTTCAGATAAAGAAAATTATCTTGTGCCATCAATGGAGAAGAACTCCAAACAATATTTGGGTGTAAAATGTTCTCGCTACTAGATGGATTTTTTGGATATAATCAAGTGCTAGCAGTAGAACCAGATCATTTAAAGACGACTTTCAGGATGAAATGGGGAAATTTTTCTTTTAAGCACATGCCATTTGGACTTATCAACGCTAGTGCTACATTTCAACGGGCCATGGACATCGTATTCCATGAATTGATTGGAAAAAATGTAGTTGTCTACTTGGATGATGTTACAATGTTTTCTAAGAAGAGCTATAATCGTATTCATCATCTAAAGCATATTTTTGAGCGATGTCACAAGTATGGAATTTCATTGAATCTAAAAAAAGGCATCTTTGGTGTGTTTGAAGCCAATATTTTAGGACATATCATTTCTAAGAATGGAATTAAGGTTGACTTGAAAGGGTCAAAGCTATTTCTCAAATCCATTTTCCTGTGAATAAGAAATCAATGCAATATTTATTGGGAAAGATCAATTTCCTATGGAAGTTCATCTCTAATTATGCACAGTTTGTTAAACCATTACAAGAGATGATAAAGAAATATGTTGCATAAAAATGGGATAAGAAATAAAAATATGCCTTTGCTTGAATCAAGCAATCCAAAGCCGATGATGCAACATTATACAGTCCAGATTTTGGCAAGGATTTCCTATTGGATACTTTTACTTCGGACTCGTCTATTGTGTATGTATTAACACAAAAGTATAACCAAGGAAACAAGCGTCCTATATCTTTTATGAGTGTTAACTTATGGGGAACGAAAATTAATTATTCCACCATTGATAAGAAAGTGTACACATTGTACAAGGCGGTTAAACACTTTAGGCCTTACCTCTTGAAATCTCACAGGATTATCTATGTGCCTCATCCATCTGTTAAAAAAAAAAATTATAGCAAGAACTGGGTGAGAGGAGAGCAAACTAGATGACGTGCTTATAGGAATAGGATCTTCAACTAAAGTTGGTTCATAAAGGGCCATGGTCTCTGCTGACTCGCAGTCAAAGCGATGGATTAGACAAAAGATGATACTTCTGGGTGGGAATAGGAAATAGAGATGTATAACATTAATCAAGTTCCTCATACAAGTACAACCATGTCTTGGTATTCATATATACAACAATACTTATAACATGACACCTTGCCTTCAAACCTATTGGCTAAGCAAAAGAGGATAGTACATCTTAAAGCATTGTTTTACAAGCTTGCAAATGGTGTGCTTTTCCGAAAGCACCACAATGGTGTCCTGCTTAGATGCTTAGAGCCTCCAGATTCATAAAGGGTGTTAAGATATCTTCATGATGGACCAACAAGTGGACACTTTGTGAGCGATACTACTACTCACAAAGTGATGAGGGTCAATTATTATTGGCCCACTTTATTTAAGGATGCTTGTCCCTATGCTCGAAAGTGCTCAACGTTTCAAAGGTGTGTTGGTCATGATCAAAAGTTAGTTGCCCCATTGCTACCCATAGTAGTTGAGGAACATTTCTAACAATTGGGATTGGATGTTCTTGGCCATATCTTTCCTCATTCATCAAAGAAACACCAACAGATCTTAACTGCAACTGATTATTTCACTTGGTGGACCGAAGCAGTTCCGCTAAGGCAACTTAATGATTAGGAAGTCATCCATTTTCTTAAACAAGACATCATAACCATGTCCAACATTGCTACATCGCTTGTCTTTGATAATGCAACTTAATTTTCCTCGTTAAAACTTTATGAGTTTGCATTAAAAAATGGTATTGTTTTAAAGCATGCATCAAATTACTACCCATGGGGAAACGGTTTGGTTGAATCTACCAACAAGGACTTAATTTGTATTATCAAGAAAATTATATTATCTAAACAAAACGAACGACATAACGCTTTGGTGAATGCATTATGGGCTTATTGTGTCACTCCCAAACCCTCTCTAAAAACCTCTCCCTATTTCCTTGTATACAGAAAAGAGGTTTCCTTCCACCAAACATATACCTTCCAACCTTGCATCTTTCTCAGGAATCTCAAGGCAAACCATGTATCCTTGTTTAGAGTTGGATAAAAAATCCCTTTAAACTTGAGGAATAAAGGATCAAAGCGAAATAATTTTTTTCCATACACCAGAAATACATCAAGCGTTGGTTTGAAAATAAATTTGTAGGGAACAAAGATTTTAGTGTGGGTGACCTAGTATTGAAGTGGGACAAAGCCCATGAAGAGAAAGGAAAACACACCAAATTTCAAGCTTTATGGATTTGACATACACCATCATTGAAAATCTTGGCCACCATTCTTACAAGTTGAAATCCTTAGATGGGAGAACCAACCCTCTTCCTGTCAATGGTCGAGATCTTAAACATTATTTTCAATAGCATCTCAGACTACATTCCTTCTTGTGTATAGTTTTATTTCCTACTTTTATGTTGTTTGTTCATGTCAAGTCTTTTTTATTTTCCCTTGATCTTGGTCAATGTACATAAATAAGACCATCTGTGAGAGTTTATGTATGGCCTGAAAGATTATGTGGTGAAATGAACAGGGATTGTGACAACCACAACACTTAACAATCTGTTAGTTCTCCTTCTTTGTTTGGGAAAATGTCTTAAGTCAAGTAATTTTCATATGGAAAATATGATGCATTTAAGAGGAAACCTTAGAGTAGAACCATGATACTCTTATCTATTCCAGCACCATGATTCATTAACTTGGTATCAAATCCACTTGGTGTTCGACATGCTAATCCAATTGAGTAGAGAAGGGAAAAGGGTAAATCAATAGTGAGCAAACTAATCGTAGAGGTGTATATAACCTTCTCTAAAGGAACAACCCCTTATTCTCTCAATAATTTAGGATCCCTCTTCCACCCCTGTGAAAAAATAAGTGCCTAAGCATAGTTTATAAATAAACTAAACAAAGGGCGAGACAAGAGAAAGGATTCCTACATAGGGAGGTGAAGCAAGTAACTTCACCAGGGTAATAACCATGCTCACTAGCAGCGAAGAAATGCTTGTGTTCCTGTAGTGAATCTTCCAATGTAATGTCCAAGCCTGTTGGCAACAGAGAAACACCAGAGATGAAAACTTAGGATTTGATTATCTGTCACTCGCAATTACATTCTACCCTTCTTCTAGATTGAAGCAATTGTGAAATGGCAAGATTTGTTGGTGTGTTAAACCAACGAAGGAAATGGGGTACTACATCTACAACTAGATTAAGTGGGAGAGCCTAAGTAATCTCCTTTATGAATCAATACTTCCTGAAGGGATAACTCTTTATTGAAAGATACTCCCCAACGGAGAAGTTGAAATTTGCCTAGTGTGTTGCCAAGTGTTGTCACTACTAGAACACCATCCAAAATTTTGCTATATTTGAATCTTGGAGCCTACCCTTTGTCTTATGAAGTGTCACTTTTGATTTTCTAGTGTTGTTTCATGTTTTTGCACATGTTTTAAGTGTCCATTCTCCTTCATAAGTGTCATCCGATCATTAGGAATACCTATAACGCACTTTGGAGTCATAATACACTTTCTAGCAACAAAATGACACTTTTGTGTCACAACTGCACACATACTTTGTGTGTCGTACTTGGAGAATGTTTGTGAAATGGAATTTTGATGTATACTCTTAGTATCGGGCCTTGTCTAATTTTTATTGATGAGTTGAGATGTGTCGCGCTTGATTTTTCTCCTAACTTAGTGTGTTTTTTAAGATTTCACTCTTCCAGACAAATATTTTTCTGACTTTGCAAGCCTACCCTCTAGGCCAGGAAGAGCACATAGTACACTACTAAGGCCTAGTGGACACCCTCCTTGTCAGTTGGAATTGTGTCCTGTGCCCAGAAGGATCCTCTCCAATACATAATGCATTCCCAATTAGTATACCCTCCTTCTTGTTGCTTATCCCTACATCCTGCGCCAACCTTAGCATTTGTCTCCTAGTTGAGCACACTATACACTCTAAGTGGGAAGTGATTACTTCTTTTTTTTCCTTGTTTCTGCACCCTGTGCACTCCTTGTGATCCTGGCTCTCCCTCCTAGTGCATAGAACATCCTTAGTGAACATTCATGTTGCATTGTCCCTTGGAATTGCACCTTGCACCCTCCATTAGGCCTCCTTCTCCTCCAAAGGTGCACACAACATAGACTCAGTGATTAGTGAACTCTCTCCTATCTCTTGCAAGTGTGCCCTGCGCCCATAAAACCTCCTTCTCTTTCCCTGGCATACTATTGATCCATAGATAGAGAATTTGCATGAAGCATGATAGAATAAGAGATTTTTGGGCTAATGTTTGCTTGCCACGAGTGATCTATACTTTCAGGTGCCCAATATATCATGGAAAAGAGGAGTGAGGATATATATCAAGAAAGGTTTCCCAAGGAATCATCTTTAAGATATAAGGCACAAAGGTACCATGTTGTGACAGTTGAAAGAACAATGGATTTTGATGATCAAAGTGACTCATGAAGACTTAGTGGTTTCTCAAGACCCTTTGGAGGGTGGAAGGAAATCACAGTGCAAGATTTTTTATGAGTATTGAAGACATAGTGGTAGTGTCATCACTTCCCAAGGAAATCTATGTAAAATTCACCATGCATCCAAGTCATCAATGTCTATGACTTGTCATGCAGTCGTCACATGATGATGTGGAAAATGATGTTGTAATTTTGGAAAATATTGTAAATGTAAATATGTGGAAGTCCAAGAGTCACATATGGACAAAAGAGTCATAAGGAGAAGTCTATAGAAGTCCAAAAATCATATAGAAGTTCAAAATTTATATTAAATTCCAAAGGTCACTTTAGAAGTCCAAGTGTCATAAGGGGAGTTCAAGAATCATGAGAATATGAAAGGTCATTCCTATTGTTATAAAAAATGCCTCATTAGTCAAAGAAAGGAATTTTGACCTTGGCTTCTCCATCCAGGCATTAGAGAGAAAGATTGTTCTTTTGGAGAGTAAGTAGCGGCTTAAAGCTCCATTATTGGAGCTAGTGGTGTCTCATTGTATCAATGTATCTTAGAACTTTCATTTAATATTCGAAGCTCATTGGGCTAACACTCTTTCATGCATATATCATGAATGTAATAATACTATTATATGTTTGCGGTGTATGTTTTGCTAATATGTACTAAGGAAATTGAACTATTTCATTGACTTTGGTGCTCATCCTATTGAATGTGTGTTGTAATGGTTTTACTAATCATTATGCCCATGTGAACTACTTTGCTAGACAGTTAATGATCCTTTCATATATATATGTGCATGTGTCTTTATTAGAATAGTACTAATACTTTTCTTCTAAAGACTCGTTTTTGTCTCCTTCTAGTGGAATAACCTTGTTGCATACTACAATTGAATATCTCACAAGACATATTCACTTTCTCATTCAAAAGTACATGTGCATTGCTCTCTTATGCTAGCTATTGTAGCTAAGGAAAATCTTTAAGATATGGAAGTCGGGCCACATTTCTAGATGGGAATCCTACACCAAATGGTGTGAGGTCTAACTGGGACTTCATATCAGGGAGACCCCATGTATGTTGGTGGGAGCCAACACCATCAGAACACCACAAGACCAATTCGTCCTAGGCTCTAAAGGCCATTATTTGACCTCCAGGATGTGTATATATAGCAGGAAACTCAACCACTTTGGAGACCATTCATTAATTGATCATGTACTTCAATTTTTGTGCCAAGACAAGAAAGGAAAACCAATGAATTCAAAGGAGAGAGAAAGAGGACAAAGAAAGGAGAAGAAGAGGAATGTTCAACCCTAACTCTATGAATTTTTCTTAGGAATTGCAGTCTCAAAATTTCAAGGGTCGAGATTTCAAGGACTGAGAAAGTAAGAGCCGAAATTTCAGGAGATGACTAGATTTCAAATGTTTGACAAGCATTGAGTTTGTTGACTTTGAATTGATGAAGAAGAACTGAAGGAGGTTTGACTTAGGTCTGTGTGGAGGTTTTGGTCTTGGTTTTTGGGTCTTGGATTTCTCACTTCGATTTTGATTCTATAAGAAGAGAAGATTGTTTGGGTTTCCCCCTTGTGGGATTTTTCCCGGGCTTGGAGCTTATATCTTTGTGTTCTTTGTCTCTTGTGATCTTCATGTTTTATGCTTTTTATAATTGTTTGATGAAGAAGAACATAATAAAATAATAAGAAGTAAAAAATTACTCATAAGCAATTATCAAGTAAGAGAAATCAACCCTAATTTCTAGCCTATTAGTTTCTTAATAATATTGGTAATCATTACAATATTGAGATGCACCTATTGAGCTAACAACTATTCTAAATGCAATAATGTAAATATTCTAACCTATCGAAATGGAATAACATATAAGAAAATGGAAGCGATGAGTGAAAAAAACACAAATTCATAATCAAGGGAATAGTCAATTGATATCTTGGAAAACACTACATGATTAACTTGTTATAACAAAACACATAATACTTAGGTTTTGAACTACTAAGTACTCAATATATAAAGAAACATGGATGAAACCAAAGAAATAAGTTACAAACCAATTCACAGGCTAGTCTTAGAACTAGCAATAACACATCTAATAGATGCGTACATAAATGAATTGCTTAAGAATATTCATAAACAAATTAGACTTGTATGTGGAATGAAGCTTTAGTAGTGGCCTTCAAAGGCTTATCTATACTATTTGCCAAAAAATACAAAGTCACTAGCTTCTAATCTCTTGTTTGCAAGGATTTAAGAAAAGGATTCAAAAGTTTTTCCTTCCCCCTTTTTTTGCTTATAGATTTACATTATTTATAAGCTTGATTGGTAACTACTTCCCAAGACTATTGAATTTCTTAAGTCTAGTTACAAATATTTGGTTTCCCATAAAGTACAAATATAATAAAAGGAAATATTTAAAATTCTCAAAATTAGCCTGACAATTGTCCCCATTTGATTAGGCCCTTAATGGGGAGTTTCTCAATGCCTTAACTATGTGCCACATGGTCTTCATAATAAGATGTAATCATCATGACTTTGTTGAATGGTAGGCTCTAGATGATGATATGACATTCTAATATGGCATGGCAGATGACTAAAATATTCCTCGATAGCAAGACCATGTATGAATTCAACCCTGTTTCTTTCTTAGAGATGTATGCAAGATGTTGTTTCAAATTACCCTTAGTGAGCATATCAAAGGATAAATTAAAATATTACAATTTCATATGCAACAACTCCTCTAATTATTTGCTTCTTATTTCTTGGCCCCATATTTCCTTGGGTTTCTAAGCTTGTCCAAGGTTGTCCATCAGAAGACATATAGGAGGCTCAAAAAACTCAAAAATTCTCTCTAGATTTATATCTATTATTATCCCTGTAAATCTCTAAGTCTGGTTCATTTAGGGGTTGATCTTGTTAGTTTCTATGAGTCACCAGTGATCAAATGTACTCTTTCCATGTGGTTGATAGGGTCATTAGGTCAAATTGTTATATTATCAAATAAAATTTGATCATTGGTCAATTCTAGGTCATTACTACTCCCTCCATACTCAAGGTCATAAAATGTTGTCATAGTCTTGTCATCACTCCTTGTGATGGGTCACCAAAAGAGTGTCTTGGTCATCATTAAAGGTCATCATATCATTGTCATGCATACTGCAAAGTTTCAAAGGTCCTTAATAATGGTCTTAGATATCCATTTGGTGTCATTATTAGGTCATATCATCAAAACCATTTAGGGGTCATGTCACCATCATAGTCACCATCTAGGCCTCAAGAGGTTGGCTCATAAAGTAGGCGATCAATGACAAAGACTTACAGCTGAGGCAAAAGACTAGTGTTTACTCCTGAGAGAGTTGACATGCCTAGACTTAGAACTAAGGCTCAAGCTAAATTGTGACCTAGGATGACTATCAGTGAGGAAAGAGTCCATATTAGCACTATGATACCATAGATTTTAGGTGGAGGAAATGATGCACCACAACATAATGAAGAGCAGGGACCTATTGAGTTTGACATAGCTAACCTAGCCAAACATGAGGAAAACAAATCAGCTAAAGAGATAATCAGAGTGAAAGAGGCATAAATCAAAGAACTTAAAGATGACTTGGCCAAAGAAAACTTCATGGTGTCATTTTTACAACAGGAGAATAGGAAACTCAAGGTAAATTTGTTGTTGCAAAGTAAGCCTAAAGGATATCATGCATCATCTAGCAAAGCAAATTTGGTGGCAGAGTTGGAGAAAGACAAAGATTTTTGGCTTGGGTCAATCAATGAACACCTAGAAAAGCTCTTGAGGAAGGAAAATAGAGCACAAACCTCTAGAGACACATGGCTAGACACTATTACACTAGGAACTGGATTTCGAAAATTAGGATTAAGAAAACCCTAATCAAGCTAAAGAAGAGGGATAACTTGGATTTGCTTGTTGATGCATCTCTAGTTGTCTAGGCCATCACTGAGAGATTCTAAGAATGAAGTTTCAACAAATTTTGAGAAGTTTTGGTCAATTTTGAATTTTGGTCAATTCTAGCAATTTCAATTGTACAGAAACGCAGTGCCCTAGCACTACGCTTTTCCTCAGGGCATCCAAATGACAAGTGGATTACATGGTTGGATGGATATTGACCCCTACAACACATATATGTACTTGGCTTTCCATTTCATCTCTCAGTTTTGGAGGAAAAATAAAAAAACATGACGTTTTTCACACTTCTGCCACTATTCTTAGGCACGGACTGCGCTTCTAGGAGTACCTTTGGGAGATTTCATTTTGAGGTGGCTCGGAGGAAATTTTTTGTTGTTTTAAAGGTTCTAAGGTATAAAGTATATCTTTGGCTATCACCACCAGGTTTCAGTTCAGCTTAAAGATCAATAAAAGTCATCCAAAATGGCTCTACAACAAGGGCACCACACTTCTGATAATAGGCGTTGCGCTTCTGTGAAAGAGGCAAATTTTTTATTTTTTTCTCAGTCAAAGTCAATTCCACCTGATGTAATTTGTCCTCAAAAGAGTTTAAATGATGTAATAAGTGTCATAGTGATGGTTAAAGTTATCTCATGTAAATTTTATGGTTATTAATTCTTGTAAAGTCAACTAAGTTAGTTTTAGGCTAAACGGGGAGTTGGTTCCTAACCTCCCTAGTTTTAGGTATGGTTAGAGATTTTGATGTAAACAGTTCCTATGATGATGGATTTGACCCGTGAGAGGGGGGAATGTATTTTTTCATCTATATGTAGCTTGATCTAATTCAAACCAAGGGTTGGGCATTTGAGAGTGAGAAACTTAGATCTTGTGTACACTTTGCAGGAATAATACATGCAGTTGCAGTGATTATCTTGGGATTCTTGTAGTATGCTTTTGTGATAGTGTTTTTCCTCAGTTTTATCATCAAGTTAAATCTATATTTCTCCTTACTACCATATCTATGCTTTCTTGTGATCGTCTCATAGGTGTTTAACAGAATTCATAAGTCCTATGCTCTGTTCTGATGAGATTTTCATGTTATGTGTTCTTTCTTCTGATAAATGAGTTCATAAGTTTATACTCATTTTGATCCTTCCCTATTTCAAACCTATACCACAATGACAAATCCAGTATGTCACTCATCACACCTATCTTGCCCCATTGTATCTCTGCAACTGATATTTAGAAATCCTGACCTAGTTCCTAGCCCTATGACCTTAGTCCAGCAAACCCTAAATTCAAACCCTATTGAGCTAAATATCTATCCTAAGATCTATTTTCCATCCCAGTCATTTTATTTGTAGTGAGATTGTAGAGAGAGCCCTCTCTGATTTGGTAGGGCTAGCTATAAAATACAAAGTTGGTTTGTGGTTACCTCCACCGATCTCCTTTCTCAGCCTTGGGACACTAAGGAGTGCTAACAAATCTAATCTCTGAAAAAAATAATATGTTTCTGAACATGCATATTCTGGAACTCTTGATATCATGTACTATTTTGTCTCATAAAACAACCACTGAAATTGATCATGTTTTCCTCTTGAAAGCACGTGTGTTCTTCTATACAAGAAATTATGCAAAAATCACCCATCATTTATATTAGTTTATAATGTGGTATGCAAGGGACTCAAAGGTTTGGTTCAAGTATGGTTGTTCCTATGTTCATGCTCTGGATTTTAATGGTGAGGACAAAGGTGAATCCTAGCTAGACAAACCCTAGGAAGCTAAGGGAATATAAACTAGGGCCTACTAAACAAGTGTATAGGAGTAACTAAGCTTTTGTGAATATATCATTCTAGCTACACCATTCTATCTTTCCCTTTACCTTTAATAAATTCATGTGTTACCCAAGGAACACCTAAGAGAAACCAACTTGTAAGAGAAAGAGGTTTGAAAAAGTGAATCATGACTTGAGGAAAAATGAGACATTGTAGCATTTGGAAGAGGGCTAATGGTGCATTATAGCACTATGAATAGGCTTAGTGTTGTGCTATAAGGAGGTAGAGAGGCTAGAAGATGGATTTGAGGGAGATAAAATGCCACTATAGTGCTTAAGGGTTATCTAGGCACTATAACATAGGTTAGAGGGCTAGTTATGTGTTATGGAGCATCAAAAGGGAAGCAAGAAGGCTTAAAAATCAAATTGGAGGGCTAAAATTGAGAACGTAGTACTACACAATGGGGAAATAGGGCACTATGGCACTGATAAGAGGCACAAAGGAGCACTAAAAAAGTTAAGGGAGGGAGGTGGATGGAGTTGTGAAGTTGACGACAAGGTTATAGCAATGTGCAAAGGCCTAAGGGAGTGTTGTAGCATTAGCTAGAAGTCCAAGATGGTGCTACATAAGCTTAGAAAGGGTCAAAATTCCAAAAATTCAAGATAGGACCCTTCTTTTAGAGTTACCTTAGTATGTTTAATAGTTCTAAGGTCCCTTCCAACTACTAGATTAAGGTTGAAATTTTTTCCTACTAATGCATTCATTGTTAAAGCTCAACTTATAGGTTCATAAATCTTCCTCCATTATGTCAATATGGAGGGCTAATCATGGCTCATAAGTGCTATATATGCTTGACAAGAAGACCTTTGTCTTGACTTGAACAAGTGGGCCCCTCAATTCCCTCTAGGCACAAGGCACTGAGAGGAATTGAGGAGAGTTGTTGTTGCAACTACAATAGTATTATAAGATTAATTCTTATCTATATTATTTTTCTTATAAAAGGTAGAGTTGATAGGTGCAAAATAAAAAATGGAAATATAAATCCTCTTAGAGTTAATGTTAGATACTTTGATCCAAATGTACCAATTAAGGGGGTCAATCTTGTGGAGTTAAGTGTGAAGAGATGCACCTTATTTATATAATAGGTTATTCCTTCAATCCATTTGCAAGTGGATTTCTTGTTCCGAGATGACCTTAAAATGAATCCATTTATGTGAGGTGTTAGGGTCCTATAATCTAGGAATCAAGGTGTGTTTTCCTCTAATGGCAGAAGTGTCCTCAGACACATAATTTTATTAATCAGAAAAAACAATTACATAATTGATTTTGCAAGAGTTTACACCCGAACAACCAAACACTCTTGCAATGAGCTATTTATAAGCTCCATCTCCTAACTACCTGTAATTATGGATCACTTATTAAATAACAAGTGTCCATTTACAATAAATGCTATTCAAACCAACTAGCTAACAAATATTCTAAAATAGAGCCTAAGATACGACACATTTGGAGAGTCATATCTAGTTACAACAATATGATAATTCTAAAAGTCTCCATTAAATAATTAAACATTCTAGAATAATAATTATTAATTTAATATCTTAAATTAAGAATTATTTTATTCTAGTTTTATAACCTATGATAAGATTGTATTTTTGGATCATCTAACATTCCCCCGTATGATCCAAAGATACATTACAACAGACACCAAGTTCATCCCTGAACTTAGTAAATTTTATTCTGCCAAGCAGTTTCGTAAAAATGTCGGAGATCTGATCTTCGGAAGGACAATAAACTGGCTTGAGGACATCTTTGGCAATGAGAGATCTGATATGATGATATTTGGTGTCCACATGCTTTGTCTTTGAATGAAAAATTGGGTTCTTGGCAAGTTTGATGGCTAACTGGCTGTCAATGAATAATGATGTAGCTTTTGCCTGAGAAATGCCCAAGTCCTGCAAAATTTTGCGCAACCAAACAATTTCACATGCTGCTTCCCACGCTGAAATGTACTCTGCTTCTGCTGAAGATGTGGCCACTGTAGCTTGTTTCTTACAACTCCATGATATTGTTGTTGACCCCATGTTCATTAAATAACCTAATGTTGATGCTCGATCATCAATACTTCCAGCAAAGTCGACATTGGAATATCCACCAAGTACAAAGTTTTTAGTCTTTGCGTAAAGAAGACCAAAATCTTTTGTTCCTTGGATATATTGAAGAACTCTTTCGCTGCATTCCAGTGGTTGTCTCGTGGTTCCTGCATAAAACGTGAAAGAATATTGACTGCATAAGATAGATCAGGGCAAGTATTTGTCAAATAAATCAAGCTGCCAATCAACTGTCTGTAAGTTGTATTGTCCACCTTTTTCCCCCCTTCAAATTTTGAAAGTTTAAAGTTTTGCTCCATGGGGGTAAGAACGGGCTTGCAATCCTGCATGCCAAATCGTTGAAGAACCTTTGCTGCATACTTACTCTAAGAAATGAAAATAGGATGTGGACGTTGAAAGACTTCAACTCCAAGATGGTAGTGAAGTAATCCCAAATCTGTCATCTTAAAACCTGCATGTAACTCCTTTTTCACCTGCGTAATATGATCATCATGGTTGCCAGTAATGATCAAATCACCTACATATGTAACAAGAATTACCAGATATTTTCCCTATTGTCGCACATACAAAGTATCATCAGATTCACTTCGTTGAAAACCAACTTTCCTAAGGTATTCATCCATCTTTGCATACTAAGCTCGCGGAGCTTGTTTTAATCCATATAAAGCCTTGATCAATTTGCAGACTTTATGTTCTTGCCCTTTAATTTCAAAACTTGGCGGTTGTGTCATATACACTTCTTCCTATAAATCCCCGTTGAGAAAAGCACTTTTCACATCCATTCGATGAACTTTCCATCCTTTCTGAGTGGCCAATGCAAGGGTTAATCGGATGGTGTTCCATTTAGCTGTAGGAGCAAATGTTTCCTCATAATCAATGCCTTCCTGTTGCGCAAAACCTTTTGCGACAAGTCGTGCTTTATACTTTTCAAGTTCTCCCTTTTGATTATACTTAATTCTGTAAACCCATTTGCATCCTATGGGTTTAACGTTTTGTGGACAATCAACAAGTTTCGAAGTGTTGTTATCAATTATTATTTGATATTCTTCAACCATAGCTTGTTGCTATTCTTTATGTTTTACTGCTTCCTTGTATATGGAAGAATTCAGTAAAATCATTTGCTATCAAGGCACAATTGCCTTCACTTCTATGTGACTGTCTGGTGCCTGTTTTATTCTACTCCTTAGGCTTTACATCTTTCAAAAGTTGAACTGCCCATTTTGGTAGTTGATGCTCAGTTGTTTGAGATTCTAAAAAGTCTCCATCATTGTAAAGAGGATTAATATAAACTGATGTTCTTCGTTCAAGTGAAGAGAGAATCACTATCAGAAGCACTGCTGCTGCTTGGAGATGCGGATGAACTGCTAGAAGACCCAAATGATGTTGTTGAAGTAGGAAGGAAAATCAAGTTCATACCAATTTGGTGAAGTTGGTTGACTTTGCATTTTTCCTTTTCTTTTACTGCCCTTAGTTTCTAACTTGTGAAGAATATTTTCGATTTCTTCAGCACTCTTACTCTCTGTTTCATCAAAAATGACATCCCTGCCCACAATGAATTTTCCATTGGTCAAAAGACGATACCCTTTCTTCTCATCAGAATAGCCAATCATTGTGCATTTCAAACTTCTTGAGTCAAGCTTAGTTCGTTTTTCTTTCAGAACTAAGGCATAACATACTGATCCAAAAACTCTAAGATGTTTAACTGGAGATTTGAAACCAAACCAAGCTTCATAAGGTGTAATTCCGTCTAAAGAAGCAATTGGAGATCTGTTTCTTACGTAGACAGTTGTATGTATTGCTTCTGCCCAATATGTTGGACTTAACCTCTTGAAAGTTAACATGGATCTCGCCATTCCTAACAAGGTGTGATTCATTCTTTCGACTGCTCCATTTTGCTGTGGAGTATAAACATTAGTAAGATGTCGTCTTATGCCATTTTCACTGCAATAAGTTTTGAATTCAATTGAACTGAATTCTCCCCCATTATCTATCCTGAGAGTACCTATCTTTTCTTTGACTTCATTTTCAAGAAGTTGGCAAAAAATTTTAAACTTCTCAAATGCTTCTGACTTGTTCTTCAAGAAGTAAACCCAAGTCATTCTACTAAAATCGTCAATGAACAGTAAGAAATATTTGCAGCCACCAAATGAAGTTTGTAGTGGTCCACAAACATCACTGTGAACTAGTTGTAGCCGCCTGTTTGCACACCATGAACTTGTTGGAAAACTTTCTCGACTTTGTTTGCCATATATGCAAGCTTCACATTTTGCATTTTCCTTTTTGAAATTTAGCAGTCCCTTAGCCATCCCTTGTTTCTGCAATTGAGAAAGACTCTCAAAATTTAAATGTCCATATTTTACATGCCATAGTCTTATAGGTGAAATACCTGTAGTCACTGCCCCTGCAAAATCAGAATGCCTTGGAATAACTGTCCCTTTCATCCTTAACAGTTTTCGATCTTCATAACCTGTCATGACAGTTTGCAAGCTCTGTTTGACTGAATTAATCTTGACTAAGCCATCTTCCATAATTACCTGATGTCCTGCTTATCGAATAGTGACTAAAGAGAGCAAATTTTTCTTAAAAGTTGGTACATACCATACATTGGAAATCATTTTTTCTCCAATGTCAGGGAGAAAAACTTTAACTGCTCCTTTTCCATAAGAAGTAAGTTTTGTATCGTCTGCAAGAAAAATGGAATTAAGTTGGCAATCTTGAAAATTCCAAAAAAAAATCACATCGACAAGTCGTGTGCTGAGTTGTCCCTGAATCCAAGATCCAGGCATCTTCATAATCACTTCTAAGATGAGATGAAAATTGTGATGCTGGCGAGGAAGTAAAAACAAGTTCGACAATCTTCAACATAATGTCCAATTTTGTTACATCTTCGACACACAATTTGACTTAAGTCTCTTCCTCTTCCTGAAGATTGTCCTTTGCCTCTGCTTTGACTTCTATTTTAAAATTGTCCTCTACCTTGATTATTATTTCCTTGTCCTTGAAAATTGCCTCTTCCTTGGTTGTTTCCTCTACCTTGAAAATTACTCCTTCCTGAACTATTGCCTCTATTAAAGTTGTTTCCTCTGCTTTGGCTTCAACCTCAACTTTGTACATTATGTGCTGCTTGATTCTGATTGAAATTCCCTCTGCCTCTGCCTCGAGAACTATCAGCGAATGATTTACTAGTGCTGGCCTCTGTGAAAAAAACATCTTCACCAACTTTCTTCTTCTTCCCAAAGGTTTTATCATGTTGGATCAACATTTCACAGAGCTCATCAAACATTAGTTTCTCTAATTTCTCGGTTAATTGTAGAGTCTCCAAAAAATGCATGTAGGAAGAAGGAAGTCTAGCAATTACAATTGTGACCATAAAGCTATCATCTATTGCTGGAAAACCAGCATTAATGATTTTCTACCTAATATTCTTAAGTCTTGAGATATATTCAAGAACAACACCTCCTTCATTCAATTTTTGTCGCAACAATTTTAATTGTAGATCAACTTTATTTGATTTAGGTTGAGTATCAGAGAGGTCTTTAAAAGTTTTCAAAGTAGACCATGCATCTGTAGCATTTTCTAAATGGACATACATTTCATCATTGACAGAAGATTTAATAAGAGCTAAGGCTTTGGCATTCTTAACTTCCCATTTTGCTAGTGCCGCTGTATCTGTGGGTTTATTTGGCTTAATATCCCCATCACATATACCCTGCCATAATTCATTGTAAATGAGAGTGCTTTCGATGAGGCGATGCCATGTTTTATAGGATTTTGTACCTTCAAGTTTGTCGGAATCAAAGAACAAATTAATTAACTTGGACATCGTAGTGTTGAAGCTTCGCACCAAGAATCAAAACAAAAATGTCAAGATGGGCAACACAACTTACAACACACCACGCAAAAACACGATCTATCAAGGCTTGGCCTTGACCCTTGTATAGTCGTTGAAACAGGAGAAAAATTACTGAGCTTTGCATTTGGCTCTAGTCAATTTCTCGAAAAATTACAAGGTAACTTTCAAAATTTGATTTTTACAACTATGCTCTTGCAAGACTTGGTAAAAAAAAAATTACCCCCCCTCAAAGTAAAATTACTTTGAGTTACACTTATCCCTTCAAAAAATTACAATTAAAATCCCCTTATTACTCCAAAAATTTACAAATCACCTTATTACTCCACAAACAATAAATTCTCAAAATTAAAAAATCACCAGATCTCTCCAAAATACAATATTCCTTATCTCTCCAAAAAAAAATTACAGAATTCTTACACTAGTGGATGAATCATAGCCGATTTCCATGAGTTTCTGCTCTGCTATGGCATGCTGAGATTTTCCTGTGGAGATCTGGAACGATGCAGGTCGTATAATCTGAGACTGGTTGTTGAATTCGAAACGCTTTAACTCAGAGTTTATAGTGGAGTGTTACAGAGGCAAATCCAACTTCGTTTCGGCTCTGAAATCCAAGTTCAAGGATGAGAAATCGAAGAAAGAGGTGTACATAAAAAATGGGTCAGACAGAGAGCATGAAGGTAGATGCGAAGAGCAGGCGTGCACAGAGATTGATAAACAAAACCCTCAGATATGCTGATAAACCTGGTCGGAAATCGCTTCAATAAATATATGAATTCATATGAGTTCGTTTTCTTATGGAATAAATATATGAATTCATATGAGTTCGTTTTCTTATGGAATATAATGGAAAGGGTAATGACTGCGTCTAATTCACCACCTCCAGTAATGACAGTGACAGGTCAGGAAATCACACGTAAAGTCGTAAACCCACCACTTCGTCTGTGTTTGTTTTCGAAAATATAAATGCCAAGTGCCAATGCTGGGCAGTCCACAAACATCCATTCAGCTGCTTTTTTCGAATGGTGTTTCGCTGTTTGCGTTCTCCTGTGCCACGGACAAGAATTGCGAAATGCCGGACTCGGGTAATTGTTTAAACTGGATCAGGATCCATATCCATAATCAACTCCAGCTTACTTGTTGACGTTGTTTGCTGGCTCGAGAAGATGGATTACTTGAAACCACGGTAAAAAGGCCTGTAGATCCGAAGTAGGAGCTCAGAATAGTCTGCGGTTAGGTGGAAGCGGTTCTGAATAGTCTTGCTGCAAATGTTCCCAAAGCTGCACCAGGAGGTCATTCCCGATTCAATGTTGAAACAGTACCCAGAGGTACTTTTCCGATCCACTGAACTTCCTGCCCAGACACACAGAAATACAGTAAAACTTACACAAAGAAGGTTCTAAAGGAAGCTTGTGAGAGTAGTCAATTTAATCAACAAACTTCTAAATTGGTATTGTAGATCTCCCTGGCATTAACAGAAAGCCACTACTTTCATGGATGAAGTCTGAAGTAGACTATCAAACCAAGACAACTTACGAAATTCTATAATGCTCTCAAAACGGTGAAGAGCCAAGAAAGACATGTGAAAAAGCAGGCTTGGAGCAAAAGTGAAAAGGATGACTCATGCAATGGTACTTGAGGGTACTTATCTCAAAACTTATCTGAAAGGTAAACAGGGCAAGGGATTACAATGCTTATACAAAGATAATAGTATCTAAGGAGGCCATTTTAGAGTCCCCCCAATCCTGAGCAAACTTTTATCTTTCTAGTGTTAACAAATTACTTTCATTGCTGAACTCTTCAAGTATAGCATCAAGCCAAGAAAATAGTCAAAATGTGTTGACTTTTAATATCAGGTCTGATTTATATTTCTCCCACAATTATTTTATACTCAGAAATTATTTTTTCTCAAATAAAATTCTGAAAACTGGGAAAATAAATACGCTGGTATTTCTAACTTTCAGATATAAATTGCAGCCAAAATGAAATAGAAAAATCAACCACATGAACAAAAGAAATTTCTGCCCAACAAATCTTCCTTCACCTTTATTAATCTGGAAAATTAGGACCTTGATCCACAGCGAAATACACAGAAAATACAGCACATTTGAACCTGGAAAACGAACCACTGGATTTTCAGCCCATAGAGAAATTCAGCATCTGGAAATTCGGCTTCCCCGGAAAATAACTCGGCCCTAGCAAATCTCAGCCTCCACCTGAACAGCCCGCGTACTGGGAAAATCTCAGTCCTTCCTCCACCCAAACTTAGCTGGAAACTTGGCCTCCCCTCAGTCTTGGCCTGCACAAGAATCTCAGCCTCTACCTCCTAAGTCTCAACACCTCTCTCCTAGAACTCAGCCTCAACCAACCTTTCTTCCGGAAAAACTTTGTTGCACACCTTTCTCTTCTCTTCAATCACTAAGTCTCTCACTTTTTCAGAAAATCGCTCTCTCAATCCCAATGTGTCTTTCACCTCTCCCTTAGGCTTATTTTATAATTTCAACTTGAGGTAAATCTCTAACCCTCAATCTCCAAAGGGATAGACAGCTAGGATCAATTCCTAACTGGCTTAGATCAATGGTAGAGATTAGATCTAAGTCACTTAAATAATTAAATTATTTATCCTTAGAAACTTATCCCAATAGCCAACATTAATCAATTAAATTAATTAACATTTTTTTCCTAAGATAGACTTAGGAAAGAAATAATAATCACTTAATCCTCTCAAGCAAACACCTAAAGAGACAATCTAACATCTTTTGCATGCTAAACACCAAGCCTATGCAAAAGCACATGCACACGTCCAAGATAATAACATCAACACTCCCTCCTAGCAAGGAAGGTGTTTTACACCACCCCCAACTTATCTTTGAAAAGCACAAACTTGCCCTTCACCAGGGGCCTAGTGAGAATATCTGCAACCTGCTTATTTGTGATTATGTATTGAAGCTTCACAGCTCCCCTCTAGATCCTATCTCTAATGATTGATACCCAATCTCTATATGCTTGGACTTGTCATGAAACACTGGATTCTCGAAGAGCTTAATGCAACTCCTATTGTCACAATGAATCACTGTCGGATCCAACTCAAGACCAAACAACCCTGTGAACATATTGTGAAGCTAGATGGCCTCACAACTTGCTAAATCACAGCGATGTATTTGGCCTTTGCTGAACTAAGTGCCACAAAAGACTACTTCCTATTGAACCATGAGATCATTGTTATCCCCAAACTGATCTCTATATGCTTGGACTTGTCATGAAACACTGGATTCTCAAGGAGCTTAATGCAACTCCTATTGTCACAGTGAATTATTGTCGGATCCAACTCAAGACCAAACAACCCTATGAACGTCTTGCGAAGCCAAATGGCCTCACAACTCGCCAAATCGCAGCCATGTATTTGGCCTTTGTTGAACTAAGTGCCACGAAAGACTACTTCCTATTGAACCATGAGATCATTGTTATCCCCAAACTAAAACAACACCTAGATGTGTTTTTCCTATCCACTGAAATCCCAACCCAGTCTAAGTCTATATAGCCTACCAAGTACACTCCACCACACCTGACATCCCTGAGTCCATACTCCATTATACCTCGAAGATACATGAGCACATGCTTCACTGCCACCCAATGAACGCTCCTCAGCGCCACCATAAACTGACACAATGTGTTCATAGCAAAGCATATATATGGCCTGGTGTTGACTAGATACATTAAAGAACCTATCCACTATCTGTACAATGTGGGATCCACCAAGTGACGAAGAAGCATTCAGCTTCATCAAGTTGGTAATCATGGGTGTCAACATATGCCTGCAACCCACCATCCTAAATCTTCTCAGGAACTACATACTTCCCTTGATCGAGGAAGATCTCAACTATCTGTCGCCACAGCTCCAACCCCAAAAAGTAGTGCATCATGTCAATGTCCTTCATCTCAAAATCTATATCTAGGTCTCTCTTGCACATCTCTATGAGCTTCTCAACCCTTGTAAGAAAGAGATCATCCAAATTCAGTACAAGAATGAGTGGATCGTCAGCAACTAGTATGTAGTACAAGTTGGGATCTACCTCACTCTTTATGAAGCCCATGCCTAGAAAATACCCATCAATCCTCAAGTACCTTGGCCTAAGTGTCAGCTTGACACCATACAAAGCCTTCTTTAACCTACATAAATGAGAATTTCTCCTATGCACATCAAAACCTTGTGGTTGTTCGATATATACCTCCTCGATAACCCAATTAAAGAAGGTTGTCTTCACATCCATCCAATGTATCCTTCACTCCATCTCTGAGGAAATAGACATAATAGCCCTAATGGAAGTGTATCCAGGGACTAGAGAGAATGTCTCCTCAAAATCCACTCCCTCCTTTTGGGAGAACCCTCTCGCCACAAACCTAGCCTTATACCTGTCAATGTTGCCATTTGCAACATGTTTGATGTTGAAGATCCATCTCGAACTAACCATTGATTCCCTCCCAAACTCAACACAATGTCCCACAAATCATTCTTCATGATGGAGGCATAAACCTTCACCATGGTAGCCTGCTACCTCCTCATAACTACTAGGCTCAGATTCAATGATGTCACTCATGAGCGCCATGTAACTAGGAAATTGTCTTGATGGTCTACTCTCTCCGAACGTCGCTCCTCAACAACCCTGAGAGTATGCTCCAACTATCTCAACTTCCTTCAGATAAGAGTAAAAGGTGCCCCCTGCTCCTCCTCCTAATCTACAGATTAAATACCTATTGCTTATGTTATTGGCCTCTCCTGAGACCTTCAAATCCTCTCGCTCTTTATCATCTGCCACTATTGGTATTATATCATTGGATTTCATCAAGGCCCTGTGCTCCTCAAACCTCACATCCCTGCTCACCACAGTCTTCCCTTACAATGGGATGCACACCCTTTATACCTTGGGAGTCTCACTATAACCAACAAAAATGCCCTTTAATCCTCAGGGCTCCAACTTCATCCTCTTCTCTGATGGTACATGACTATTTATTAGACACCCAAAGATACAATGCCTCACCTCTAGTTTCACTATGTCAACATCTCCTCAAGAGTTTTGGCCCCCAAGACTTTGTGAGGACTCTTGGTTTTGAATGTAGACTATTGTATTATGCTACCCATAGGAACATAGGTAGATCCTGATCATGAATCATGACTTTAGCAACCCCGACAATGGCCCTTTTTCTTTTGAGAAACACCATTATGCTGCAGGTTGTAAGCAATCGTCAATTCTTTTTTGATGTCTACATCTCTGCAAAAGTCATTGAACTCATTAGAGGTATACTCACCCCCATTGTCCAATCTAAGGACTCTAATCTTCCTCCCTGTCAAGTTTTCCACAGAGCTTTGAACACCCAAAACCCACTGAGTGTTGAAGTATGTGACTAGGTTCGATCTTCATATTGTCATTATACATATGTCATTGTATACTTACTATAAATTATAAAAAGAGGAAACAGAAAATTATTTTTAAGCATGGGTTTCATGCTCCATTTTTATGGTCATCTAAGTCAAGCATCCATTTTATGCTCCTATTGTTTGTCAAAGTCAAGAAAATATTTCTTTGAGTCAAGAAGGTCCTAGTCATATGTAAAAGACACTTTCGAGCAACTTGTAACCAAGAAAAAATATTATTTTTATGTTTAAGAGTGTCTAGAGGCCTCCAAGACCAAGTTAGCCCAGTTGTGGCCATTCAAACCCCAAAAAAGTGTATAAATAGAAAAGCATTTGACCACATTTGAAGAGAGAAAAATATACAAGTTCAATTTGTAATTAGGAGAAAAAAAAGAGCTAGCAAAGGGCAAGGAAATCAAAATAGGAAGAAGGACGAAATTTTGTCTGTTGCTAATCCCTCTTTCTCACACATGCGAGAATTAGGTTTTCTCAGCAAGTTATAGAACAAAAAATTCTGGACTAGAGCTACAGGGCCAAAATACAAAATTGCAAGGTCGAAATACAGAGTTGCAAAAAACCGAACTTTTGCTAGAGAAAGGGTTTGACCCTCGTTGACTTTGATCTTTTAGAAGGACTTTGTTGGAAGGTTGGCTTAGTGCTTGGAGAAGATCTTGGGTCTTGGTCAACGGCCGTGGATGTCTCAATTGATCTAATTCTATAAGAAGAGAAGAATTATTTATGGGTTTTGCCCTAGCATGGAGCCTATATCTTGTGTCTATCTGTTCTCTTGTGATATTCATTATTTATGGTTTGATAGTTGTTTGACGAACAAAAACATAATAATAAGAAGAAGCATTATAATAATAATCACAAGCAATTATCAAAGTAAAGAGAAATCACGCTTATATGTTGCCTTAACTGATTTCTCAACCTAAAGACCTCATCCTTGGCCTTCATGACGTAGATCTGTGTCCTCCTAGAACAATCATCTGTAAAGAAGACATAATAGTTGTACCAAGTTAAGGACCCCACTAACATAAGACCACACACGTTTGAATGTACTAGATCCAAAAACCCTTTGAACCTAGAATCACTGATTGGGAAAACATTCTTGGCATACTTGCCCAAAGAACACCCTTTGCAAACACATTGCTACTCCACACTAATCTCAAGAAGACCAGTGACAATCTCCCATGATATAGGCAAAGCCATGTAATGCAAATGTGCCATCCTCCTGTGCAAAAGCTCGCACAAGTTTTCATTGTCATGAACCAATTCTCATACTAGCTGACCACCTAGCATATATATGTTCCCTTTTCTCCTTCCAATCACACATCCTATGTTCGAACCAGAATCTCTCAACCTGACAAATACATTTCCAACTCTGAAGAATGTTGATTTATGGTAGCATCGGATGTGCTCTAAGTCTCAAAATTTTCAGGGAGGCTTAGACACATGCATTCTCCTATACCCATAAATCATTTTTGGAAATTCCACCCGAAGATAGTTTTATTAAAATAATTAATTATTTTTAATAAGACCCTAAGTCTAAACTTAGGAAATTAAAATAATTAAAGAGTATTAATGTAACTGTGGGTGAAACTTCTAGAAGAAGACGAGGATCAAGCCAAAATGATCTAAGCCATTGATTAGAAGTTAATCTAGGTTGTTGGTTGTCCAACCTGAAAGATATAAGAAGAGGCTTGAGGGGCACTTGGAGAACATATCGAGTAGATATCAGAAGATCGAATTTCTGAAGTTGAACAGCTGCCGGAGAGAAATTCGAAGTGATCTTTTGTAGTGAAGGACAGGGATAGTTCCGGTTGGAGATTTCTCTTGATCTGAGAATACTCAGCAGAGGAGGCAGTGAGAGATCCACGAGAGGCAACGCAGAGTCAGAAAAGGTTGACGCAGGAACACACAAAGGCAGCATACGTTGACTCATAAGCAACGTAGAGCCTTGAGGAGGTCCGAAAATTTGCTGGAGGAATCAATTTTGAAGGCCAGAAGTTGGGGTGTGAGACCAGGAGGAGAAAATCGAAGTTCCTGAGCAGCAAATCGATCAGCGAAAGGGGTGACGCAGTCCCTAGAGGCTGTGACGCTGGTCTGCCACAATGACGGCGCAGAGGCAGCTAGGAGTCGTTCATTTAGTGGTTAGATCAGTCAGATCTCTAGTGAGAGTGAGGTATTCTCACTTATCACTCTTTTAGTGATATTCTCTGTATTGGATAGCCAAGAGGCCATCTAGAGATTGTATTCAGATTTTACCACTGCATAATAATAAAACCCTCAACTACTACACCGGTTTTCCCACACTGGGTTTTTCCAAGGACATTTGTCCAAAAATAACTATGTAGATGCGTTGTGTATTTCTTTCTTGTTCAGTGTCTTGTTTCCGCATTTTATTTAAATAGTGAAGGTTGCAATGTATTAGTTTCGGTGTTTACTATAGGAAACAGTAAATAATTTTGTTCAATAATTAACAAATAGAATAAACATAATCAATTGTTGCAGTAGAAATTTGGACATCCAAATTTTCACAAAGAACAACACCTCACACGCCTTGTCCTCCATGGCTAAGACTACTAAAAGGGTGTTGGCCAGTCCTAGAACAAGGAATACGTCTATCACTAAAACTAGATAGTACATGTTACCCACCACCAGTGGGTGAACCCATAGGAGAATTTTCTCCTAGATTTGTCTCCGGACCACAACCAGTAGCCCTTGACAGCCACCAATGTAGTCGATATTTAGCCAATTGATCTTCGCTCCCTGAGCCAGACATATGTCCCCTCGCCCATATGTCGAGAGCATATGTTGGTGGGCCATCCAATCCTAAAGGTATGTCTTTCATTGCGCAATCGGGTGCTTATGCTTGATTTTCCTTGGGCACACTTGGGTATGGATTATTGGGCAACTTGGAAGAAGGAAGGGTTTCGACTGTAGTCTTGCTCCCTCACCTTAAATGGGGGGTTAATCCTTAACCCTAGACTTGTGGGATCTCTCCTACTGGCTTATAGCTTCAGGATGGGCACTAATTGGAAAAACTGGATTTTGGTAGCGCGGCCCATTTTCACGTTCCGCATTTTGTCACTCCCCTCTACAGATCACATGCCCAATTATATCATCTTCCCTCTCTAGGTCTACATGACCACTGGATCCACAACGCTTTGGTACTCCCCTTCCCCTTGTCCACATGTCTCGGTCAAGCCTGAACGTTGCCCCAAAGGTTAATGCAACGAAAAAAAATGATAAAACCATATCATGGCCACATACAAAAGGAAATAATACCACAAAATGCAAAAAAAAATGGTTGAGACAATAAAATTTAGCACGTGGGCAAAATCCAAACATGAGTTCTACCCCTTATCATTATGGCCATCACCCTAGTTCCTAGGGCCCCTATGAGTGCCCCCTGTTTCAAGGAACCCATGCATGTCTCAACTCCTGATAAGCGATGAACTGCCCCAACTTAAGGGGGGCAATCATTGCTTATATCGTATACAACATGCTTTCATCTCCTAGAGCCCCAAGCAGTAAAATAAAACAATATAAAAGGTAAAAGGCAAATGAAGAGGGCGGAAAAACAAAGGTCAGGTTAACTTATGTACCACGATTGCTCCCTCCTACATTCATACACCCAAATATGTTCCCTCATCATTACCACCCTTGAGCTCATGGCATTTGGGCTCATGGCATTTGGCTTTGAGACCCCTGTGTCCCAATCCACCTCATTATTATCTATTAATTTTTGCAACTACAATCAAATTCCACCTTGGACAACTCAAATGACCGAGATAATGATTGCATTAGGTTCCTCTTTTTGAGAGGACCAAAATTGACCTAAATATCACCCAATTTGGTCAAGCGGAAGTTGAGTTATGAATTATTTTATTCATACATCTAATATAGAATGGGTCGGCCCTAACCACATGAGTAACTGCTTAACCCCAACTGAACCCTCATGAAAACCTATAAATAGAAGAGACCTCATGCCCATTTTGACACATTTGATCAAGCCATCTTCTCTTCTCTTATTGTCTTGGTTTGCACAGGTTTGTCGGAGGAAAGTTCGCACAAGGGTCTACAATCTCAGGGTCGAAGCTCACACTAATCTAGGGCTTTCTAGCTCTGGACGTTGGCACAGAACTAGGCATTTTAATCCTTGGACACTGGCACACAAGCCTATGAGAGTGTCCAGAGACCCATAGATGTTGGCACATAAGCTTATAAGAGCGTCCAAGGTTCTAGAGGCATATCTGGAGATGTCGGTCCTCGAATGCTTGCACAAAGTTGTCCAGAGAGAGTATGGGAGGTCCTTCTCGCATGCACAGTAACTATAAGAGAGCATCCAAGGGTTTTTGAGCATATCTGGTGAGTTGGTCTTTGAACGCATGCACAAAATGGTCTAGGAGCGTACAAGTTGCCATATACGCTGGCATACAATTCACAAAGAGCGTCCAAGTCTGCTATAGACACTCGCACAACTCCTCCCTGCGTTTGAGACTCAAAGATGAGATTTTAGTATTCCAAATTTTCCACTCAGTGTTTAGCAATGTTCGACAAAGTGACAGCAGTATCCAACAGTCATCTACAGTCAGTGACAACATATTACAATGATCAGAATCAGGGTTTTGTTTTCAAGCATGATTAGATTTGTTTCATGGATATCATAATTGTTTTGCTGCATAGATAAAGTTATGGATCTTTGAAGCGAACAAAGTTCCTAATTCAGATTAAATACTCCAGAAGATTTGGAATATAAAGATATCCATGAGGATACAAATATTATATATTAAATGTATGAATAAGATATGATAAAAATGAGAATGAGAGGTCTGCTTATATATTATGTAGGTGCCTCTTCATGGAGAGACATGTCTGTTACGTCCCTATAATTCTAGTGATTACCCCATTACTATTGTAGTTGTATCCCTTATTAACATTGTTGTGCCCCTATTGTCCCCATATTGTTATTACTGCGCCCCATAGAATCCCTCTATTGTTATTTTTGTGCCTTTATATTATTATTGTTAGGTCAGCTGGGTTATATTGTGAGTCGTGACTCCTTAGACTCCTATATATAGAAAGGAGGTTTTGTCATTTGAATCATCAAAAAATCATTCATTTGTGTAATGTAAAGCAGGTTGCCCCCTAGGCTGAATTCTAAGGTGTTGATCTATCTTTTCTATCTTTTTGTGAGCTGGTTTCATAACATTTGGTATCAGAGCTTTGGATTCTAGGGTTTCGTTGATCCAAATAGGTCATCATGGAATTTTCGCTATAACGTTTTTTCTACGACGTTTTAGAAGCGAAAAAAAAAACCAATTTGAGACGAAATCGCAATGAACCTCGAGTCCGAATTTCAGAGCTTTTCGCGCTATATTTGCAGAGATATGATCTGAGGAAGTTGGTTTTTTTGCAGACTTCTGAATTACATTCCAAACAGGGGACCTAGGGAAAATCGTCATAACTTTCTCTCTGAGCATTAGATTGAAATTTCGTAAGAAGGTATAGAAAGAGGACGGACTGTAGTTTCTTGTATATATTTTTCAGAGCCAAAGGTCGAAACAGGGACACGTGGCACATCGTACAAGTTCGCTCTTCTGAACTAGTCTATAATCAAGTCACTGTGGGAGGTTTGCCATAACTCTTCCTTGGAGAATTCAATCGGGATAAGACTAGTAGCATTGGAAAGAGGACATAGAGGGCTACTACAAGTCGCAATTTCAGAACTGGATGATCCGAAATTATAGAGATACATCAGAGGCAATATCGAGCTCCTACAAAGTGAAAAAAGGTGTGTAGATTTTTTTAAAATTTTTGCTTCAGCTTGTTTTGGAAAATTATTTTGAAGGAATTCAAAGGGCATAGTAGAGCATTATTATTGGTAACTAATGCCCCGAGGAAAGAAAATGCAAACACCTAGTAAGCAACCCGAAAGCTCTACCATGACTCATGAAGAAGAGGAAGAAATGCTACATGATATATCAAAATTACAATACCAAGTGCAACAAATTTCACTCTCACAAAAGTTGACAAAAGCTAAGATAAATGGCGTGGAATCTAAGATAAAGGGCGTTGAAGCTAAGATTGACGATTTGAAGATAGATTTGAAGACAGATTTGACAAATTTATTACAAGAAATACTTAATAATGGTGAAAGGGTAGTAAAAGAAACTCATGATGCGAACAAAAGAAATGTTACTCATGTTTTCATAGACTCTAATGTTGGATCGAAGACCCACCATGTTCCAAAAATCGATATGAGGAAGTTTGATGGCAAGGATCCCACAACATGGATATTACAAATGGAGCAATTTTTCGATC
>APFE031019449.1:76999-110202 GCA_000404065.3 Pinus taeda
CTTAGACTCCTATATATAGAAAGGAGGTTTTGTCATTTGAATCATCAAAGAATCATTCATTTGTGTAATGTAAAGGAGGTTGCCCCTTCGAAGAGGCTGAATTCTAAGGCGTTGATTTATCTTTTCTATCTTTTTGTGAGTTGATTTCATAACAATGTCTCATTTAAACATGACTCTTCAACCTAATTACTAATTAACTAATCATTATTAATTATTATCATTTACATTATTTCCTATATATTTATTTATAACATTGCCTTCCTCCTCAAAAAGCTTTGTCCTCAAAGCTTGTCGATGAAAAAGGATTGATCTCTTTTTCAGTTTCAAATGTCTTCTCGTCTCAGAACAGTGATCTTTGTCAATACAAGTTGATATGATCCTCTATGTGACAAACAAAATTGTCGCACTGAGAAGGGATCAAACCATCCTAGATTGATCTTCTATGGAATCAAATTTTGTGATGAATAGTTATGATAGGACTGCATTTTGCAAACTTCAGTATCCTTGGGAACATAATGTTGTCGTTTATTTTCTGAGCGATACTAGTACGTAGCTTGATTGGAAAGTCTACGCTTGTGATTTGGATGTCGATACATAGCTCCTTTGGGCTGACTTTCTCTATCATATTAGTGGTTGATTCTTGATTTTCTTCAGGGGCTGTTGTGGTTAAGTTGACAACTGAATCATCATTTGGAATGTCCATTGTTTGGATTGCAGCTTCTGCATATGTTTTAACTTCTCTAGATTCCTCTTCTTCCTTACTTGTGATATTGACTAGATAAATATTTATTCCCTTAGCTTCAACTTGGATTGAAATGACTGACAACTCCAATACTTCACCTTGAAGTTGTTCTAGCTTGTCATTTAACAATTTCTTGTCATTTTTAAGTTTTTTTATTTGCGTAAGTAGGGTTTGGTTATGATTCCTTAAATGTAAAAGTTCATCATTTCCTGAATTGTTGACTTTATTCTTAGTGGCTTCATCATCTTTTAAACTTTTGATTTGTTCTAATAATGTCTGATTAAGGCTCTTAAAACGTAAATTTTCTTCTTCTTGTTCTAATAAATGCTTCTTGAGTTCCTCCTTTGTGGCTTTGGCTTTCTTGACTTGTTCAAGTAGTCTTTCATTGTGATCTCTGAGGCACGAAATTTCTTTGTCTTTACTGCAGATGGCTTCTTCAAGCTCTTTTTGCTTCTTTTTTTTGTTATCTTGAAACATCAAGTCTGGGACATCCTTGAAGTCTTCTACTGAAGATGTTATTGATTTTGATTTACTTGTTATGTCTCGAAATGTGCCTATCTTCCCCTTATAAGGAAACGTGAAAACTTGTTCTTTTATGTTTAACATGAATGTACTCAAATTCTTAAACCGCGGTTGACCGAGTATGATGTCAATATCCATCTTTACAACATGAAATTGAGATATGTACTCATAATGACCTATTGTCACTTGTAAATCACTACTGTTATACACTTTTTGGTCAAAAATATTTTTTCTTACACCAATGCTTGGCTCTAGAATTAATAGCTTATTTGCCAAGTTAACGTTGATGTAATTTTTATCATTGCTTGTGCTGATAGCAATATTAATTTCTCTTCCTTGGATACTTCCTTTTAATGTAATTACTTTGTGATCCGTAACTGAAAAACCCTTATCGGAAAATCATTCTTCCTTCATCATTTTTGAATTAAGCTCCATTTTGTTTATCGATAATTTTTCTTCAGCGACACCGATATGTTCTTCAAAAATGGACTTCTTTTGTGTTCATTGAAAAGCTTAGGGTTTAATGATAATCACCTTATTTTTTCTTTGATTGTCTCTCTTAATATAACCCTTTTTTATTGATTAATTAATTATTTATTTTTTAAAAAATAATTTAATTTAATTTATTAATAACTTTAATTAATAATTAATTAATATATATTTCATTTTTTAATAAATAAATAATTTAACTAATAATTAAAAAATTATAACTAATACATATTGATATAGTTATTCACCAATATATACCTTATTATATAAAGTTATAAACCTTGTAAAGAATTTATGGACAGGTGTGTTGACCGACACAAGGATATGGAGGGGTAAACTATTGGTAAAAACGATGATAAGTGGACGACATGGGGTCAGTAGTAGGCAACGGAATTGGCATAGGTGTTTTGCGCTGTGAATGTAACGAGGGCGATGATGGTACAAGGGAAGACCCAATGGATGACCAAGGAGTGACGGGAATGGTCGATGCCACAGGGGGCCGCTGTAGAGGATTATTGCAGCTCATCCAAAGTGAGACAGATTGCAAAAGAATAAAATGGCGGTGTTTTGACGGCCTGGGATCAAAGTGTTAATTTAGCCTAGGATCTGCCATAATTTCCTAGATTAGTAGGAAGCAAAAACCTGTCACTCTCAATGCAGTGGACACAGAGTATATTGCAGCTAGTATGGCTAGTTGTGAGGTAGTGTGGCTGCGGAAGCTCTTTAAAGAGTTGTTTGATCATGTGCCAAATACAACCATGATATACCGTGACAATTAAAGCAGGATCAGACTTTCGAAGAATCCAATATTCCATGACATGTCAAAGCACATAGAGAACAAGTACCATTATATCAGAGATATTGTAGACGGTGGAGCAGTGAGGCTCCAACACATCTCAACAGATGAGAAAGTTCCAGACATTCTCACCAACCCTTTGCCAAAAGCAAAGTTCATATTCTTCAAAGAGCGGCTTGGAGTGCAGGAGAATGTATCCCTCCTTGGGAGGGAACACTGCTAATCAAGAACACTGAGCATATGCTCTTCCCCCAGTTTTTTAACTAGCCATAGACTTGGTGGCGGGGGATGAGCAGTAAGGCTCCTAGGTGTGAGGGTACTCCTTGAAGCCATGGACTTGGTTGAGTACATGCCCCAATATACATCCTACCCGCAAGTCACCTTCATGTCTTTATTGACCAAGGGCCATATTGAGATGGTTAAGCTTGTCGGGTTTGCCACCCATATGGCCAATGGGTGACGAGACTTAGGAGTGTGTGATTTTTTCCAAGGTCGGACGCAACTGCCATGGACTTGGTTGTGGTAAATTAATCTCTCCTAAGTGTTGGATGCAAGTGCTCTACCACTTGATCACTGAGGATCAAGTTGGGTGGGGATTAGTATATGGACATAGGGTGAGTGATCTTTACCAAGGTCATATTTGACTACCATGGACTTGGTTGTGGTAAATCGATCTCCTCTATTATCAATGTGGATCATTCTTCTTCTATGTGAGTCATCATTGTTTAGTTGAGATGAGATGAGAAGAGATGAGCTTCTCTTATGTTGAGACATGTACATTCGAGATGAGACTTATGGTGCAACCGAAAATTCCTCCCTAGAGTGTTGAAAATGGCAGCTTCAGTCAGAATTTCATCATCAAAATGATAGAAAAAATTCACATTTGTGGGTTTGTCCATGTTGGCCCTAAGACCATCAAGTCAACCCCACAAAATGAAAGCCACCTCCTCCAACTCATATAAATAAGGCACCGTTGACCCTCATTGAGCATCCATCACATCACATCAATCTAATCTGAAATAGCAATAAGAGTTCACACGTGCAAAGGAGCAAGGCCATACTTACATACCTCATCACCCCTCTAATTCCGATATGCGACTATCGGAATCGTTAAAACCCTGCTTAAGCGTTAAAAGACTTGCCGCAACTCACATAATACAAAGGAGATATATTAACTTCCGCCCCGAACCATATAAGGCGGACTTCAAATTTGGTCTGCTTCCTTTAGTCGCTCCACAGTGCTGCACTATATTAAGGCCCAACCTCTGATCACCCGATATCTCCGATCGTCGATTAGCGCTTAATTGCTATCGGCGTATCGGCCCTTAACTATTCCACGGTCGCTTAGACCTTTGGCTTCTCTGATATGCGATAAGCGATCAGATTTGGACCATCGATCTGAATCTTGATCTGACGGTCCACACTTAATCGCATAATTGTGATCGCTCCATTTCTAAAGCTCGTTCCGATGTCTTCAAAAGGATTCCGCGACGCAACTTAGTCCTCGTCGTTGATCTAAATGATCCAATGGCTGCTAAGCGTCAATACTTCATTTCTCTCTTTTGACTTGTGTTGACTTAGGCTATTTGACTCTGTTTGACCGAGGGTTTTGGACTGTCTTGGAGGCCGAGCATTTCAAAAAGATGTTGACTTTGTTTGACCAAATTCATCTTTGTTTTCTGGGCACATTGACTAAGGCTGATAGTAGGTCAAACTAGTGATTTTTGACCAAGATTTTTTGCTGCTGCTTTGACCAAAATTTTGACTCTACTTGGAGGCTGAATCTTTTGTTGAAGAACGTAACTAGTCCCAGTCTTCATAATTGAGCTTGAATCGTGATATAATGTATTTGTCAAAAGGAAGAAAAAGAAATTCTTATTATAAAAATAATGACTTATTATAGCATGGGTTTCATGCTTGGGTCAATGGTCAATAGGTCAAAGCACCCATTGAGTGCTCTAGGATTCTTTTGTTGAGTCAAAATCAAAGTTATTATGTAAGAGACCCTTCTTAGGCCTCATTGTGTCAAAGAAAGAAAATTATTTTTTTGTTAAAATTAAGTCTTATTCCTCCTCCATCAAGTCGACCTCTTCAACAAGCCAAGTCGGCCTCCAACATATCAAGTCAGCCTCATGAAGGAGGTACAACCACCATATATAGAAGAGGTCAGAAAAAGAAAAAGAAAATTTGTGCCTAAAAACCCTTAATCAAAAATTATTAGGGCAAATAAAAAATTTTAAAAATAAAGAGAAAGATACTAAGCACAAAGTCAACAATTCAGAAAATGGCGAACTTTCACATGTAAGGAATCATAACCAAGCCTTACGCACGCAAATAAAGAAGCTTAAAAGTGACAAGAAATCATTAAATGACAAGTTAGAACAACTTCAAGAAGTAGTATCAAAGTCTCCAGTCATTTCATTCCAAGTTGAAGATAAAGAAACAAATATCAATCTAGTCAAAATCGTAACTCAAGCAGAGGATAAACCTACCAAAGTGAAGACACATGCAAAATTTGCAATTCAAACGATGGAGATTCCAAATGATGATTCAGTAGCCAACTCAACAACAACAACGCCTGAAGGAAATCAGGAAACAACCACTAACATGATAAGGTAAAGTCCAACCAGAAGAACTATTTATCAACATCTTAATCACAAGAGCAAACTTTCTAATCAATCTACATACCAGTATCACTCAGAACATAAACGACAAATTTATGTTCCCAAGAACACTGAAGTTTGCAGAATCCAGTCCTACGATAACTATTCATCACAAATTTCTAGAGATCAGAAGATTCCAGAGAAGATTAACCTAGGGTGGTCTGATTCGTTCTCAATACGACAATTTTATCTATCGCTAAGAGCATCATATCATCTTGTATCAACGAAGATGAAAGTTCAAAGATGAAAAGATATTCTCAATAAGCTTTGAGGACAAAGCTTCTTGAAGAAAGAGGCAATGTTATGAATATAATTCATATAAAAATAATAAATATAAATATAAATATAATAATAATAAATAAAAATTAATTAACTAATGGTTAGTTAGTTAGTAATGAATGAAGACGCATGTCTTAAAGACATGACCATTCATGAAAGGGCACTTTCCTAGGGTATATAAGCAGACCCTCATTTTCATTTGTAATCATCTCATATCTTACATCAATTCAATATACAATATGCAATATATAGTTACATGTCTTACAATGGACATTTACGTCTTTGAAGTATTTTAAAGATTTCTTCTACCTATACGATTTTTGGTCGTTACACTAAAGCTTCAAGACAAGAAGAGAAACCAAGTCTCCTAGGACCGAGCTCCTAGAGGAAACAAAAAGCAAATTCTAGGCACATCAATAAGCCTTATACATAGTCATTAGACTGCAAGGAATGCGTAGAAGTTTCACGAGGTTAGAAGCATTGTTTCAAAGATCTGAATAGGTGAGAAGACAACTCTCTCAAGGCTGAGCTCCTTGAGCTAGAAATCGAAGTCTAGAGTTGTTAGAAAACCATAAAGGCAGAAATATTTTCTTATGTTGATAATTACTTGTGAAATTTCTTGTAGTCTTATTAATTTTCTTTATGTTTTTCTTTTATTTTATTTTCATCAAGCAATCATAAATCAAAACATGAAGATCAACGACACCAAATGTAGGCACTCAGCGAGAGCTAAAATCCTCTTATAGGGGAAAGCAGAGCTAAAACCCCTTTATAGGGGAAAGCCCATTCAAACTCTTCCACTAGTAGTTTCCTCCTGTCTAGCAGCTTTGGCTCAACGACAGTCCAGAATTTTAACCCCCAGTTTCCAGAATTTCAGCCCTACTGCAAATCATTTTAGCTTCCCCAACAGCTTCAAAATTTCTCACGTGTGAGTCAAAGAGAGAAAAATCGACTTATTTTGCTTGAAAATTACTTCCTTCTTCTTCGCTATTTTTCCTCTTCCCTCTTAGCGTGTTTGCTCTCTTTTCTCCCAACAGCTACTGGAAATCGAACTTGCTTGAGATGTGCCCCAAATGAGGTCGAGTTGTTGCCTTCATATAGTGGCTTTTATCTCTTAATTAAGTCAACTTGTCCAAGTTGAGGCCGACTTGGTGGAGGAGACGTAAAAGACCTAATTTACATCAAAATAAATTTCTTTCTTGATTGATAAATAGTGTTCCATGGGGACGCGTCCCCCATGGTCGGGTGCATGCACCCCTCACCCCACAGGCACCCCTTTTGGGGAGTCTTGGGGAGATGCGATGGGATTCGTTTCCCTAGTGTGGGGGACACGACTCTCTAAAAGGGGTGCTTCTGGGCATCCCCCCTCAAAAGGGGTGCTTCTAGGCATCCCCCCTCAAAAGGGGTGCTTCTAGGCATCCCCTTTCAAGGACACGACTCCCCAAAAGGGGTGCTTCTGGGCATCCCCCCCCCCCCAAAAGGGGTGCTTCTAGGCATCCCCTTTTGAGGGGGGATACGCCCCCTCTCAAATTTGTCTAATAACACTTAATGTAGACAACCAATCATTGAAATTGACTCCTTGATGTTGATTTTATTTTCAGTCCTCATTGTCCATTTTACTTTTCAGTTTTAACTTTGTGTAACACTAGATTATGATGACCTCATACCAGTTATTAACTCCTCACTCTTAACTATTTTTGAGTTTGAGATTTTGGGTTATATCAATTTTGAATTCGGTAGTTTACTATTTTAGTGTTCAAACTTCAGTATCTACTATACAATGTATTAGTAATATACTAGTCTGTTTTGCTTTTAAATTTTAATTTAGATCCTAGAATGATGAATATATTTTTAAACCAATGTAGACTATAGAATGATGAATGACAATGATCAATGTATTTGAATATTTATTATTGACTTTTATTATTGAATCTAATGGTATGGATGAATGATGAGTATGTCATGTGAATGATGTATGTATCAAAATGAATGATGAGGAGGGATCAATATATGTCATTATTTAATTCAATTATGAATATAAATTTTATGTGTGAATCACATTGTTACCATTAGTCTATTTATGCTTTAATTATTGAATATGAACTTGAAAATTATATATGTATGTATATATATATACATCCCGACGTTCCCCCGCACCCTTGAAATTTCCCTAAAATTTGAGGGTACTCCCACACGTCCCCCCTGTGTGTCTCCCCGCACCGGAGTCTTGGTGGAACATTGTATATATATATATATATAAACTGTGTTGTGTGTTTGTGTCTTATTTCTAGGGTCGTTGTGTCTTGTGTCAGACACTCACATTTTCGTGTCCTCGGTGTCATCGTGTTAAGTGACTTAGCTAGTTGAGTAGAGTTGAAGAATAGGAGAGCAGCTAAAGGGGCCATCCATACTATTGGAAACGTAATCCTTAGGGACTATGTAAATTGTATTATTCACTTGAGAGGAAGGCGAAAAGCTTCCAGTGAACTTGAATAGTCATCAAGAGTGCAAGAGACCTCTTGGAATATGAAACCAAGGGTCATTCAAATTGTATTTATATTTGTATCATTTAATAATATGCATCTCACATCTTATTGAATCTTGTCTGACATTTGTATGGGGCTACACAATAGATTCATATCATGGTATGGGGCCACACAACAAATCTGTATAGAAGGTCGTACAATTTTCCTTGCAAGTTGTTTCTTCTTGATCATTGTGTAGATATGTTTTTGAGGTGATTTTGATAACCATGCAATTGTTGTTTTAGTAGCTTGTGGAGGCTTTCTTGAAGCTTTGAGTAAGGAATGAAAAATTGATTTTAAAGGAGAAATTATTTGTATATCAAAGATGACATTAACTAGCCTTAGATTTGAGGACAAATTGGATGGTGCTTGAAATTTGTTGCCTTTGAAAGTTAGGAATACATTCTTATTGGGAGAGAATGATCTCTAGGATATTGTTAAAGGATGTTGTGCCTTCGCCTATAGATCTCCAACAATTGATAACTCTCAAGAAGAAGTGAAAGGCCAAACAAAGGATTGTGGATGCAATTAAGAATCACTTGATTCCTTACCTATCTAAGAAGAAGACAAAAAAGGAAATGTTTGATTTCTTGGTTAGCCTCTATCAAAGTGGGAATATAAATAGAAAGATGATATTGTAGAACAAACTTAGAGCCATAGAGGTGACTAGATTAGATTCAGTTACTAGTTACAATATGAAGGTCATGCAAATTCACGATCAACTTGCAGCAGTTGGGTAGAAGATTATAGATGTAGATGTAGTGGACATTACACTGAATGGATTCCTAGCTTCATTGGAACCCTTTGTCAAAGGTATTTGTGCTTGTGAGAACCTTCCGAACATTGAAAGGTTGTGGGATGAATGTATGTAGGAGGAGACTTGGATTGAGTTAAAGGCCAACAAGAAGGATGGTGACAAGAAACTAGCCCTATTTGGATAATTCATTTGTCATAAGCATGAGCGTTATGCATCACAATGTACAATGTCTAGATAAGAAGAATGGGAAAAATTAAGTAGCAATGTAGGTGGTAGCCTTTGTAGAAACTCAAATGAATGAGTTTGCTTCCAAGTTTGAGAGTGATTTCTCCATGGTATCTTGCCTTTCTACTAGCATGGTTCCAAAGAATGTGTGGCATATGGATAGTGGTTTATCTCATCATATGACATTAGGTTGATAGTTTTTTTCTAGTTAACATAGTTGGACTCGGGGGCCTATGTTGAGGTCAGTGATGATGCCAAGTACTTAGTAGCAGTAGTTGGTGCCACCAAATAAGGAGGGAAAAATTATGTAGCAATATAGGTGGTAACCTTTGTTGAAACTCAAATGAATGAGTTCGCTGCCAAGTTTGAGAGTGATTTGTCCATGGTATCTTGCCTTTCTATTAGCATGGTTCTGAGGAATGCGTGGCATGTGGATAGTGGGTTGTCTCGTCATATGACATTAGGTTGATAATTGTTTTCTAGTTTAGCAGAGCTAGACTTAGGGGTTTAGGTTGAGCTTGGTGATGATACCAATTACTTAGTAGTAGGAGATGGTACCATCCCCTTCTAGCTCCAACCAAATAACTCTTTAAACTTTGATGATGTTTAGTTTGTTGCAGATCTCAGGAAGAATTTTCTCTTGTTTTTTATAATGGAGGATAAGGGTTATGATGCAGAGTTCAAGAGCCAACAAGTCCTCATTGGTGTGAAAATTCGATAAAAATATTTCTTATTGGAATCAACTAACAATTATCCAATGTATTTAATTCTGAGCAAAGTTATTTTACTACAAATACTGAATAAAAACACGATTGCAATATTAGCAAAACTAAATTGTGGAAAGTTTGATAGAAAACCAATCACAAAATGGACACAATATTTTTGGACAAAATGTTCCTGCAAAAACCCCAAAGGGAAAGGCAGTTCTTCAGTTCTGAGAGTTTCATTAATCTTCAACAAATACTGCAATTGATGAATATTAGCATATTGCTTGCCAAATCGCGACAAACCTTTGGCAAAATATTTTCTTCACCTCCACAAGTTGATTTGACCACTAGAAGGCTGATGACCTCCCTCTGCAACCTGACATGGCCTCTCCTGGAAAATACAACCTGTTTGGCCTCACATGTGTGGCTCCTAGACCCTCCGATGATCATGGCTTGGACAAAATTAGCTTCTCAGTTATTCTTGTGGCAATCTTGTACGACCTCCTCTTGGAAAATACGACTTCCAAAAGAAATCTCAACCTCCCTTAGAGGAAACACAACCCTCCTGGAACCCTCACAACCTCAATAACGCGACCTCCCTATCTATAGAAAAACTCTGGGAGAATTCCCCCTCCAGATCTTGAAAACTGGAAGAATACTGATGAAAGAAAACTCTGGAAAAATATTCATTGCTTTAACAATTGTTGAAACCCTCACTGGTGTCAAACTCCATGCTATCACTGCAATGAATTGATCTCCAAGACTGCCCATCAATCTCGCTTATAATCTCTTGTTGAGAAATCAATGACCAAGATCTAGATCTGAAATGATCTAATTGATGGCTAAGATCACGTAGAAACTTTACTAGAAGTCTCTAAAGGAAAATCAAGCATGTCTCAATTATTACTAATTAATTAATCTATTTCCTAAAGTTAAAACTTAGGAAAATAATTAAAACTAATTAATTGAATTAAAACATTTACATTCAAAAGAATAAGTTAGGCTTGGAGATATGTTCCACTCGTGTTCCTAGTCTCACTGACACCACCTAAGGCTAGAACACCTGTTTGAGCTACATCAACCAATACTCCCTCTTAGTGAGGAAGGTGTTCTACGTTGTACACCATTATGCTCACATCTGGAACACCTATCACCTCATGGCCCATTCCACTATGCCACAACTCTGATGTATTGTTGCTGCATGCGATGAGTGAAAAATCATTTTCTATCCATCTAGAAAGCTCATCTGTGACTACTGCTGTTTGCTTCTTGCCCTTTTTGTTACCTTTCTTCTTGTGAGGGAAATTGTTGTGGTAATGGCCAAACTCATGACAACCATAGTACTTGATCTTTGACATGTCCTTCTTCTTTTCCTCCTTGGAGTTGGACCCTTTATTGGATCCCTTCTTCGCTTTTTTTTCCCTTGCTCACAAGAGCAACATTGTTGCTATCATCTCCCTTATGCTTGGAATTATTGCTAGTACCACTATTTCCTTTCACAAGGCTCAGTTGAATCTCCTTCTGTGTGAAGTTGTTCCACAAGCGTTCCCAAGTAAGAAACTTAGATCTTCCACTAACCACTTGCACGAAGACATCTCACTGCTTCTAAAGTCCATTTGGGGTTGTTCTCACAAGCTCTTCATCCTCGACCTTCTCTCCAATGGTTGTTAGCTCATCTCTGACTGTTCTAATACGGGTGAGATATGGGAATGTTTTCTCCCTTATTTTGTTTGGTGCTTCTGACCTTCTCGCTTAAGATCATTTTCAGATTCTTATTTTTGTCCTAGAAAAGTTTGTTGATGGCATCCCACATCTTCTTAATCGTATATTATTTTGCTAAATGTGGAACTATGTGGTCCTTGACTCAATCTAGAATAATACGCTTGGCCTTGGCATCATCTTTCCAGCACTCATGCAACATGATAGGATTTGTTGGTACAACAATATGTGTTGTAGCAAACTCCTTTAACCCATGCTCTTTTAAAATAAGAAGGCACCAAATTCTCAAGACACCAAAGTTTGATGCACCATCCAACCTATCTTGATCCCTCAATCCTGTTGAAGCCATTACTGAAGCCCTCGAGAGAAAATAAAAATAATATCTCTTCTACCAACTAACAAAAGTATTTGGAAAATATCATGGTCTCACTCTGCAAGTGATCTCAGTTGCTATTGGGCAACTCACACTTCCTCTGTGAACTCGCACTGCCCACTGGAATTGTGCACTGGCCCTCCCAGAAACTCAAACTGCCTCCAGGAAATCACTTTGACGAATTTCTCTGCCTCCAACAACTAGAGAAACCTAGTCACACTACCTTTGAAAAATCGATCTGGCAACTGGCAAACAAAATTGCGCCTTCGACAACACACATTGTTAAACTAGCAATTTGCTCTGGTTTATTCGACCTCCCTCTTGTAGAAAATAATATTGGTAAAATTCCTCCAAATAAATTTGGAATAAACTGAAGAAATTGATCTAGGTTTAAAACCCTTGGCTTTCTCTTCCAAACCCCTACGTTGATATACACCAGTAAACCTCTACACTTCGAATCTGCTCTGATACCATGTGAAAAATTTATAAAAATATCGCTTAATGCAATCAGTCGGTAATCATCCAATGTATTTAATCCTGAGCAAAATTATTTTACTGCAAATACTGAGTAAAAACACAATTACAATATTCACAAAAAAATTGTGGAAAATTTGATAGAAAACAAATTACAAAATGGTCACAATAGTTTTGAATGGATTGTCCCTAGAAAAACCCTGAAGGGAAAACCAATTTTCTAGATTTGAGAGTTTTATTAATCTTCATCAAATTTTGCAATTGATGAATATTACAATATTGCTTGCCAAACCATGGAAAAGCTTTGGCAAAATATTTTTTCACTTCCACAAGTCAATATGACCATTGGAAGGCTCACGACCTCCCCTTGCAACCCGAAATGGCCTCTATTGGCAAATACAGGTTTACAACCTCATACATGTAGCTTATGGACCCTCTAATGCTCACAACCTAGATGGAATTAGCCGCTCGACTCTTCTGGAAACTTGTACGAACCTCCTAGCAATCGCATATGGCCTCCTCTTGGAAAATATGACCTCCACAATAAATCTCAACCTTTCTCAAAGAAAACACAACCCTCCTGGAACTCTCACGGCCTTAATATTTCAGCCTCCCTATTTGCAAAACAAATTGAGGACAATTCCTCCTTCGAATCTCAAAAACTAGAAGAATACTAATGAAAGAAATCTATGGAAAAATATTCATTGTTTCAACTACTGCTAAAACCCTCACTGGTGTAAAACCCCATGCTATCATTGCACCCTCTTCACTGTAAGGAATTGATCTCCAAGACTTCCCATTGATCTCCTTTTCAACCACTTGTTGAGAAATCAACGACGAAGATCTAGATCTGAAATGATCTGGTCGATGGCTAAGATCACTTAAAAACATTACTAGAAGTCTCTAGAGGAAAATTGACCATGTCTCAATTATTACTAATTAATTAATCTATTTCCCCACATTAAAACTTAGGAAAATAATCAAAACTAATTAATTAATTGAATTAATAGATTTACGTTCAAAAGAATAAGTTGGGCTTGGAGATATTTTCCACTCTTGTGTTCCTAACTTCCTAGTCTCACTAACACCACCCGAGGCTAGAACATTTGTCCGAGCTACATCAACCAACAATTGGTTCGAAGGAATCTAGCCTAGATATAGCTAAGGTAATAGGGTGAGAAAATATAATATTTACAGGTTGTAGGGTGAAACTGTTCGAGCCCTAGTTCATAATAATGATAGCATGGGTGAGTCGTGGCACAAGAGGATGGGGCATATACATCATAGGGCTTTGCCTGTTCTAAAGGAGATAGTCATAGGTCTTCCAAAGTTTAGCATTGAGTGTCAACGAGTATGCAAAGGGTGCATGCTTGGAAAGCATGCCAAGGTTGCCTTCCCTAGTAGCAAGCATAGGTCTAAGGAGATTCTAGACCTAGTGCATTTGGATGATTGTGTACGAATGCCAATAGGGTCAATATTAGGAAGGGTGTATTATGTTTTCTTTATTGATGATTTCTCTTGAAATACTTGAATTTGTTTCTTAAAGACCTTTGGTTTGCAGACCACTGCATAGTTAACCTCTTCTTTCTCCATTTGTTGCAGAAATTCCTTTCCTACCAACAACAATGCTTTTGAGATACTTGTCCCAACTATACTTTCTTCCTTAAAGGGTACAAGAGTGCGATTGATACTATTCTTTTCAAACTTATATGTGTTGTTCTCTCCATCATGCATCCCTTTCCTATTAAATTGCCAAGGTTGTCCCAAAAGAAGGTGGCAGACATTGATTGGCATGATGCCACAAACTATCTTATCCTTATATTGGCCTATCTAGAACTCCACTTCGCTTTGCTCACTCACCAACAATTGGTGACCTTTCTACAACCATGAAACTTTATATGGTGTTGGATGCTTAAGTCTTTTCAATCCAAGTTTTTCCACCATTTATGTAGAAACTAGATTGTTAGTGCTTCCACTGTTAATCACCACTTTGCAACACTTTCCTCCAGCCTTGCAGACAACCCTGTACAAGGCTTTTCTTTGTGTTGGTTCAATAGTCTCCTTGGTTGGTATCAACAAGACCTTATTCATCATTAAATCTTCTTCCGTCCTTGGTGCATTTTCTACCACAAGTGTCTGTGCTTCTACTGCTTCTGGTTGAGCTACATATGCATCTCTTTGTCCTCCCTTTTCATTCTCAGGACACTCAAAAGATTTGTGACCCAACTGCCCACATTTATAACATTGATAGACTGTCTCTCTGCCTCTTCCTCTACCTCTACTTCCCCAGTAAGGTATTCCTCCTTTGGAGTCACCTTCTTTCTCATATTGTCCTTGTTGTTTTGGGTTATTGGCATCATTCTTTTGCGCTGAAGTCTTCCCTCTTCCAGTTATCTATCCTTTTCCTCTAGCAAAACCACGACCTCTACTTGAATTATGTTTCCTAATTATCTTCTCTTCTGCCTTCAAGGAAAACTGGTATGCTTCTTCCATCGTCCTGGGAGAAAGCATGTTGATTTCATCTTGAATCTCCATCTTCAATCCATTGATATACATTTTTGTCTTCTTCGGGGTGTCTTCTACATAACCTGCCCTCAAATTCACCCTGTAGAACTCTCAGTATACTCTTTGATTGTCAGTAGCATTTGCTTGAGATTATGCACCTGTTTGTAGAGAGGTGGCTAATAGTCTTTCGGAAAAAACTTCCCTTTCATCTTTTCTATCATCATGTCCCAACTTTTATTAAATGGTTTCCCTTGTTTTCTTCTTTCAACTTGCACATTGTCCCACCACAATGCAACATGGCCTTTCAACCTAGTTACAACAAATTTTACCCGCTTATCTTCTTCAATCTCCTCATACTCGAAATACTTATCTAGTTTACTAGTCCAATCCATCAAATTCTTAGCTACTAGGCTGCCATCATAGGTAGACAACTCAGGCTTTGGTCTCGAACTTGAGCTTAACACTGACCTCAACAGTTTCACTTCCAGAGCTTCATCCACAGGTGTTGTCCTTTCTGTTGTAGCTTCTTCCTCTGATTTGCTATCATCTCCAGCCTCAGGGTCCTCCTACCTACTGGTTTCCATGGCCTCTAAATGAGCTTGCAACCTTTGTATCTCTTCTTGGAATTTTGCATTAGCTATTGGTCTCCCTCCATGACCTCGTGCTCTTCTTGCTCACGTTGCCATCTCCCTTTGTCGTAGACAACACCACCAATGTGAAACACAACTCTACCATAGACATGGCTCTAGCTCAAACCCCTAATACTAAAAGTTGGCACAGGGCAGACTGAAAGACAAAACTAGCTCAACCACAGTGCAGGAAACTAACTAGTTGTAGAACCTGCGAAATATTTTCATACCGCATTTTAAAAAAACAAACTTGTAGGCATTGCGAAATATTTTCGTAGCGCTTCCAGAAACGCTGTTTTCGGCTCTTGGAAGACAAAACGACTTCGTCTTCTGTAGGCTTGACTCTCAACCATCTTAACACGTCACCCACACTCATGAATGATCTCCTTCTGCCTCTCCTCGTCACAGGTTCTCCCTTATTGAATGAATGGGCCACCGTCCAATAAAAAAACGTTCGAAATATGGTTGGTCTGAAAGGTCACAATAAGTGAAATACACACATTTAATTACAATTCCAAACTGAATTCGACCGCACAAGGCATTTTATGAATGGTCAGAACAAATTCTTTTGATGTTTAAGTGAAGGTAGATGCATAGGTCGATTGGGAACCAGAAAAAGGAAAACACAGACTTTATGAGTATGCACAAATGCAACTTCTTTTCATTCGCTTAGAACTTACAAACTTGGAGGTAGGAGAAGAGCTCCCTTCCTCTCCAATCGATGCCTCCTTTTATGCACAAATCTTTACGACTAGTTCGCTTCCCTTTCTCTCTAATTGAGGGAAGTAAAAAAGACAACAACAAAAATGACTCTTGCATTCCTAGACTCTTCAAATTATTCAAATTTTGTATTTACATTAAGTATTTAAAATTTCATCAAAGGTGGCAAAATCAATTTTCTAGCTCAACATGTGGCCAATCCACCACATTGTTAAGCTCCCTCCATTTCTTCATCACAAGCTTGGTCTAATGCTCTTGCATCATATTGCATCTTGTACATTATGATATATGTGGACCACTACCTATAACTTCTCTTGGTGGTTACTTGTATTATATAATCTTTGTGGATGTTTTTTCTCGCAAGACATGGATTTATTTTATAAAAAATAAATGTCAAGCATTTAACATGTTCAAAGATTACAAAGCTTTAGTAGAAAAACAATTTGGAAAGCAAATTAAGATCTTCGGATCTAACAATGGAGGAGATTTCACTTCCAATGATTTTATTGACTTTTGCAAAGAAGCTAGAATCAGAAAAGAGACCACCATTCCATATAACCATGAACAAAATGGTGTGGCTGAGAGAGAATAGAATTATCATGGAAGTTGTCAAAGCTATGTTGCCTAATCAGATTTTTCCAAAGTTTCAATGGGGAGAAGCTACAAACATAATTGTCTATGTTCAAAATAGATCTCCTCATCATGCTCTAAACAATAAGACCCCTGAAGAAGTCTTCACTGGTGAAAAGCACAAAGTTGGGCACGTGAGGATGTTTGGCTGCCCTATCTACTTCCATGTCCCAAAAGAGAAGAGGAACAAGCTGGAAGCTTTAGGTAAGAAAGGTACACTTGTTGGCTATTGTGAGAATTCTAAAGCTTACAGAATATCAATGTTCCACCAAGGTTCCGGGATGAGGGGGCGAGGGAGCGAGGGGGCGCGGGAGCGGCCTATGCAAAAGCTCCCTACCATTTTTTAGGAAACGTGGGGGAGCGCCAGGGTCTTAAAAAAATTTATAATTATAAAATATAATTTATTAATTGAGTCCACTATGACAATTTGGTTTGAATTGAAAAGCTGCAAAGCATGATCATTGATATGAATATCATTTGACATTATCAAATTTATAATATCATATAAAATAATAAATTTAAAATTCTAATTCAGCTTGGTCAAATTCTAATTTAGATTTTGGTCAGACAGAGGGAGAGCTTCAGCTTGATAAGGTAGCCACTGAATTCTGTGAAAAGGTAAATGAACAGATCAGGAACATTGCATTGGCAGTAGAAGGGGAAACTACAAAGGGTTGTCCAGCTGTATTGGATCCAACAGCTAGAAAGTTTGTTATATTATATATAATATAGATAGTACACCATATGCTGAAAGAAGAGTTTTAGTTCCAGGAGAGATGAGAAGATCACATGAAAGAGTTTCTGACAGTTTACTATCAAATGACATTGACTGCAGGATGACCATTTGCGAACCAACTTGGGTGACCAATGATGGCATGGATGATTTGTCTACCTTATTAGAGCAATGCCATGCAGTTCAAACTTCAAACTAGCAGTGTATTTCAGGGGTGAAAATAATTTTCAGACCTGAGAATTCAAGCTGAGCAACTGTGCTCTGTGTAAATTTTGTAACTGTATAAATTCATATATAACGACAGTTCCTGAGATTACTTGCTGCCCATAGTATTTTGTCATGCTTGCAGTAAATGCATGTTAGTCTATAGTCCACCCAATTATTTCCCACATGACATAGGTGTTGCTTCCATAGTTTGTATGTCAAATTTCATGCAAATTAAAAACACAAACTGAATGTCTCATATTCTTTTCCTGTCACTCCAGTTATCTCCCCACTGTAATCTAGCCATCACTTGAGAAAAAAAGGAGAAGTTTTAAAAGGGAAAATTCATGTACGTGCTATATGGTCCAGCAAATTTCCATGATACTGACCGTCTAAAATAACGCTTGTTGAAACGAAAAGACAGCACAAGGCGTTATCCCCATACAAAACATGAGTAGCTTTGTACCAATTTAGGTCTATTAAATCATAAACTATAAGCAAGGCCATTTTTTTGGGAGCGTGGGGAAACGTTTCCCTAGCACGTCCCCCTGAGTTTCCTCCATTTTGGGAGTGTGGGGAAACATCCCCTACTCGTCCCCAAGTCCCTGGAGCACGGGGGAGTGAGGAAACTAGACCCCTAGGGGGGGGGGGGGGGGGGGGCGAGTCCCCGTGGAACACTGCAGAATATATGTATCAGGACAAAGAAATATAGAGTTCAGCGGAGATGTAATGTTTGATGAAAATGCAACTATTGGAAAGGCAAGAGACATTCCTCTTCCTCCTGTTAATGTTGATAGTCATTATGATGCCTTTGAGATACAAGAAAATCCGAAGCTTGAAACTGATACAACTGATGAACCCATGGAGCCCATGGATCCTTTGGATCCTCCTCTCTTTGATCCTCCTACTAAAATGAGACCTTTATGGCTTCGTGACACCCTTCAAGATGTTGTTAAACATGCTACTCCCAGAGGAATCTTTAGAGAAAGCAAGAAACCATGCCGGTTCTAAGGATATGTTGTAGCCATGAGCAACATTATTCAAACTGAACCATGCACTTTTGAAGAAGTTGTGAAGGCTCAAGTGTGGAAAGATGCAATGGCTGAAGAATATGAGCCCATCATTCATAATGATATATGGGAAGTGGTTCCAAGACCCTAAGGTAAATATTGTCTCTTCTAAATGGTTGTATAAAATTAAACATGGCGCTGATGGCAACATTGAAAAATAGAAAGCTAGATTTGTGGTCAGAGATTTCTCTCAGAAAGAGGGAATAGAATATGATGAGATCTTTTCACCGATTTCACGTTATACAACCATCTGATCCATTGTGGCTCTACCTGCGAGCCAAGAATGGTCTCTTCATCAAATGGATGTGAAGACAACTTTTCTGCATGTCTACCTTAAGGAAGAAGTATTTGTGGAGGAACCACAAGGCTTTGAAGTACATGACCAGAAAACGCCTGTGTAGATCAAAGAAAGTCCTTTACGATTTAAAGCAAGCTCCAAGAGCTCAGTATGCCCGCATTGACAACTTCTTGATGAAGCTTGATTTTACTAGAATTAATGCAGATCCAAATCTTTACTTCAAGACTGTCCAAGGTATGCCTTTTGATTTTAGTATTATATGTTGATGATTTATTTCTCACAAGTAGTGAACCTCTTATTTTCCAGTGTAAGGGGGATTTAGCTTTCGAATTTGAAATAAAAGATCTTCACTTAATGCACTGCTTTCAAGGTCTTGGTGTATGGTAGAAACTTGGTGAGATTTTCCTTTCTCCAAGAAAATATGTTGTCAAGCTGCTTGAAAGATTTGCTATGACAGAATGTAAATCCATGAATACTCCAATGGAGATGAACTTCAAGAAGCTATGTGGTGAAGCTGTAGGTCTTGATTTGGCAAATCCTTCTAAGTATCGTCAGCCAATGTTCCATGGGGACGTGTCCCACAGTGTTGGGTACACGCACCCCACGCACCTGGGATGAGGAGTCTACTGGGGGTGCGTTTCCTCACACACCCTTTTTGGGGAGTCTTGAGGAGACGCAAGGGGGTGCGTTTCCCCAGTGTGAGGGACAAGACTCCCTAAAAGGGGTGCGTCTGGGCATCCCCCCTCAAAACTTCAGTATCTAGTATATAGTATATGGTAATATACTAGTATGTTTTGCTTCCAATTTAGATTCTAGAATGATGAATGATGAATTTAATTTTTAAATCAATGCAGATTATAGAATGATGAATGATAAGGATCAATGTATTTGAATATTTCATTATTGATTTTTTTTATTGAATCTCATGGTATGGATGAATAATGAGTATGTCATGTGAATGATGTATGTATCAAAATGAATGATGAGGATGGATCAATGTATGTCATTATTAAATTCAATTATGAATTTAAATTTCATGTGGGGATCAAATTTCAATTTTCAATGTATTGGTATCCATATTACTATTAGCCTTTTTAATATTTATGCTGTCAATATTGAACAATGAATATGAACTTGAACTATATATATATATATATATATATATAAAATTAAAAATGATATACCCGATGTCCCCTGCTAAAATTGTATTGGTTATCCATATACTATTAGCGTTTTAATATTTATGCCTTTCAATATTGAACAATGAATATGAAATTGAACTATATATATATAAAATTAAAAATGATATAACCCCGATGTCCCCCTGCATCCCCCGAAATTTCCCTAAAATTTGAGGGTACTCCCACACGTCCCCCCTGTGCGTCTCCCCACACTAGAGTCTTGGTGGAACATTGTCGTCAACTGATTGGGGCACTACTGTTCTTAGTGAACACTAGACCAGACATGTTTTGTGGTCAATACGCTGAGCCAATATATGATTAAACCATCTCATGCGCACTAGATTGATGCAAAGCATGTGCTAAGATACCTCCATTGGACCATCAATCTTGGATTGAAATATATCGTCAGTGATATAAGACTACATGGACACTCAGATGTTGATTGGGCTTGTAACTCTAGTAATAGAAAAAGCACATCTGGGTGTTGCTCCAACTTAGGATCTGCCATGATACCTTGGATGAGCAGGAAGCAAAATTTTGTAGCCCTTAGCACGGCTAAAGCTAAGTACATTGCTGCTAACATGGCTAGTTGTGTGGCAGTGTGATTGAGAAATCTCTTTGGAGAGTTGTTTGAGCATGTTCTAGACATAACAGTGATTTACTGTGACAATAAGAGTGGGATTCGACATGCAGAAAATCTCGTATTCCATGACAAGTCCAAGCATATTGAGATCAAATATCACTATATTTGGGATATGGTGCAGAGGAGCAGTAAGAATTCATCATATAACAACCGATGACCAGATCGTCGACATTCTTACCAAGCCTTTGTCGAAAGGAAAGTTCTTGGTTTTTAGAGAGCAACTTGGATTGACGGATGTGACCTTTTCTAAAGAGGGTAGTTGTTGATTTTTTGTAGCATCGGATGTGCTCTAAGCCTCAAAATTTGCAAGGAGGCTAGGACACATGTATTCCAGAATACCTAAAAATCGTTTTGGAAAATTCCACCAAAAGACAGTTTTATCAAAATAATTAATTATTTTTAATGGATGTCTAAGTCTAAGCAATTAAAATAATTAAAGGGTGTTAATAAAACTAGGTGTGAATCTTCTAGAAAAAGACGAAGATCGAGTCAATATGATTTGAGCCATTTATTAGAATTTAATCTAGGTCGTTGATTACTCAACGAGAAGATTATAAGGAGGACTTTGATGGGCATTTGGAAGATACATCGAGCGGGATCAAGAGATGGATTTTTCAAGAGAGCCACGCAGAGCAGCGGGAGAGATCATCGAGGAATTTCTTGCAGTGAGGGGTAGGGATAGTTTTATGGAGGAATTTTTCCTGCTCCAGAGAGTGCAAGACAGATAGGGCAGAGAGTAGTTTGGAGAGAAAGCGCAGAGCTTCAGAGGGAGTCCGTATTTTTGCTGGCGAACAGTCGGGATCTAGTGTTAGAGCAAGGGTGTGAGATCAGGAGGCCAGAGGGCCGAAGTTTCCAGCTAGCAGGAGATCAAGAGGAGGTGCATGACAATCCCAACAACAGTGACACAATAATTGCATAGGTGTGATGCAGTGCTGCACAAAGACAACGAAAAGGCTCATCTCTAGTGCAGATCAGTGCCGGATTTTCTAGCGACAGGGTGAGATCATCTGACTATCTCTTGTTCAGTTAGATCTCTATATAGGATTGCTAGTTTGGGCATCCGAAGAATTGTATTAAGAACTACTGCATAATATTACAAACCCTGAGCTACTGCACCGGTTTTCCCACATTAGGTTTTTTCGAGGACATTTGTCCAAAAACAACGGTGTCAATTGTGTGTGTGGTTATTTCTTCTTGCTCAGTTCTTGTTTCCGCATATAATTTAATTAGTGAAGGTTGTAGTCATATTTACTTCGATATTTACAGTGTAACACAATAAATAACTTGCATGAATTAAAAAGTAGGAGAAGTAATATCAATTTGCTACATTAGGATTTGGGGCTCCAAATTTTCATAGTGGTTACGAATGATGAGCCTTGGTTGTGTGAGATCCTTGTCATGTGTTGACAAGTGGATCCCCCCAAGCAGTGATGAGCCTTGGATGTGCGAGATCCTTGTCATGTGTTGATAGGTGGATCCCCTCATGCAAAGATATAACTTGGTTGAGCGAGATCCTTGACAAGTAGGTTATCCCCCCAAGCAGAGATGAGACTTGTCAAGTGGGTTATCCACCCTAGTGAATATAGGGTGATGGATGAATCTCCCCTATGCTGATTCTTCTTCATTAGATTGTAGCATCATTGTTCCAAAGCAGAGATCCATTTGTCAGATAGAAATTCCTCCCTAGTTGAGAGGGAGTGTTGAAAATTGGCAGCTAAGGGATGAATTTCCTTTACTAAAATTTCATTTTTGACTATTCTAGAGCGACTTTCTAAAAATATAGTCATGTTTATCATTGGAACCATGACTTTCCAAAATTAGGAAGTCACCTTGTTTTAATTGGTAATCATATATATATGACGAAAAATCACCTAAACTTATCCTTTATCAATATCAATTGTTTAGTTTTTAATTTAATCATCTATATATATATATATATATTATATATATAATATATATAAAATATATATATATTAAAATGAAATTCCATGTCACCCTCTCCTTCATGCATTCATTCATTCATGCCACTTCACATCTCTCTCTCTCCTTGATGGCAAATCGAACTCTCTCTGATTCAATGATATGTTACTCTCTCTTCCTTTCTCTCTGTAATGCTCTTATGCACCTCTTACTCTCTTACACACTTTAATGGTTCGTCATAAAAATATTCCTCTTACACCTCTTTAATGCATATGTTACATTTCTCCTTAATGGCTCAAATTACTAAGGCATGCGTACTCCCTCTTGATGGCATAAGTTACTAAGGCATGTGTACTCCCTCTTGATGGCATGAGTTACTAATGCAAGTGTACCTCCTTATGACATAAGTTACACTCCTATTTTGGCATATGTCACTCCACCTCAAGGCATGGGAGTTACTCCTTCATGAATTTGACCTCCTTGCTTTTCCTATATATTTGTGCCTCTCATCCTCTCTATTACTCACTTGCGAATTCTAAAAGGAGAAGTACGAACTTGAGAAAGAGAGAGTTAGAGAGACTATAGAAGAAATGTGTGTGTGTGAGAGAGAGAGAGTCTTGAAGTGTAAGAGCAGATCTGGGTGAGCCAAAGTGATTTAGTGTTTGCATTAGCTACTGCTATTAGATATCTTCTTCAGATTTGGGTAAACTTCTTCTTTCTCTCATTGTATTCTGTATCTTCGCTGAACAATTGATTTCTAAGAAAAGAAGAATCTGGTTTGGTTTTGCCCTTGTCTCCTTGTGTTCTTTGTTGTCTTTTATTTTGCATGTGGTTTATATGGTATATGTTTTATCCATGAAAATTTGGCTAACCCCGAATCCTATTGCAACAAATGATGTTATTTCTTCTGATTGTTAATTCGATTAAACAATTTACTTGTTGTGTGCTATGGAAATATCAAAACAAATACACTGGAACCTTCATAAAACAAATACTGTAGAAGAAATAAAAACGCTGGAAGAAATAGATGTACACACACAAAATACACCGTTATTTTTGGACCAATGTCCCTGGAAAAATCCAACTTGGGAAAACCAGTGTAGTAGCTGAGGTGTTTAATATTATTTAGTGAAAATCTGAGTACAAATTGCGGATGCTACCAACAATCCAAACTGAGAAATCACTGACAATAATAACTAGTGAGAAAAATTTCTCACTCCACAGGTGATCCAACATTGACCTCAGCTCGAATTGAGTTGCTCCTTGCTCACTTTGCATAGTCATTGTCAGCCTACGCAGTTACTGCGTCCCTCGAGCTTGGAACTGCTTCTCTCACTGTATCGTCAACTTTTGTCTGGGAAGCTGATACTCTTTGCCTCTGGAACCCTCTACCCAGCGTCTAGCTCAAAATATCTCCTGCTCCCCAACAAAACGGAAATCTCACTGCCGCTCTGCAATGTACTTGCCGGAACTGGAAAATATTACTCCGGCCTCACTATCTCTGCCCCTCTCTCACTGCTTCGGTCTCACTGAATCACTTCCGAGAACACACAGTTGCTACGCTGGAAATTGATTTCCCGGCAACATCGAATGCTCAACTGATTTGGTGTATATTCTCCAAGCCCCATCGACTTCTTATAATCGTTCGTTGAGACTTGAACAACCACAATTAAATCTTAATTGATGTCTAGGATTAACTAGAAATCGATCCATGCACTTTTCTAGAACATTCTCACCATGACTTAATTAATTCTAATTAATTAATCATATTTATTAAATTTAGACTTAGGAAATATTTAAAAACTGACTAATAATCTAATTAAAGTCATTTCTAGGCGGAATTTCTAGAAACGATTTTTGGGTTTTGGAGATCTCATATATTCTAGCCTCCACAAAATTTTGTGGCTAGAACACATCTGATGCTACAAAAACTAACACTTCCTCTTAGCGAGGAACGTGTTGTAGTGTTGTTTCCCCCTATAGCAAAACCCTGTCTCTGCATCATCTCATGTCACACTACTGATGTCTAGCTACTGCTGCCCACCAACCACTGCAAAACTCTGATATGTGCTGCATCTGTGCTATTGCTGACTCTGGTGAATTGCTGTCTACACTGCAACACCCTCTCCATCTGCTGCTGCTGCAACTACAACATTTGCAACTGAAAAACATCCTAAATACGGAATCAACTATGATCAATATGACACATCTGTCACCTGAGGCTCTAACTGTTCCTAGTATATGCGTTGTCACTGAGGTATCTATGCATTTGTTGACTCTGCACTGTGCCATCTTTGCACTACGCTCCCCAGTATCTGACTTCAACTAGACTTTGCATCTGTCACTCTGGCATCTGATTGCATCTAGTGTCACTGATTCATCCTGCTATTGAAATATTGTGGGCCCCCATAGCAAGGTATTGATTGAAGAGGTGGACCTCCTCAAGAATCTTGCCCATCTGTAGCACTCTAAGGCTACAATACCAAGTCACCCCATTTGACTCCTGGGGGTATGGCTGTCATCATCGCGAAATCTAATCTACTCATACTGCTGTTGTTACCTACTTTGTTGATGCTTCTGCAGTGCTGCTGCAACTACTCTAATAATGAGTCTAATCTCCCCAAATCCTGAAGCACTATATTCCATAGGGATGCTCCCTTTGAAACTAGACTCGCTCTAAGTCTCGATCTCCATATGGGAAATCTCTTTGTTCCCTCCTGGCAACTTGCACTGTCCTCCTGTGCTAGAAATTGGATTGCATAACTCTGTGCTGGGAATCTCCTGGCAGGAACTACACCTACATCCTGCAATTGGGCAATTCACACTACTTGTGTCATTGCAACTAGTTTTGCAATTGTCTCTTAGGTACTGACTGCAACTAGTGATGCAACTATCATCAAAATGACTGATTGCACCTGCTGACATTGTGATCCTCCTGCTACTAATTCTGTTGGGCTCCCATAGCAAGGATATTGATCCATGTGAGAAATTTGCAGCAACTGGATCTAATCTGCTACTCTTCCATGGATCTTGCCCATCTATGGCCATCTCAACGAATGTCGAAATCTTCCCCTTATCTTCTACTCAGCTGTTGCTAGGCTCTATGCACTCCCTACTGGAGTGAGTAAATCTGCTCACAACAATGACTGATCTGCAAGAGAAAATTGAACTTTTGAAGCTAGAAGTCCCCTGAAGAAAATTTCCCTCAGTGTGTGCTCTTTCTTCCTCACGCTATTTTGCACTAGTAATTGCTGTAAAATACAACATCCAGCGAGAGATATGCTCTGCAAGGAAAATAATGGATGCTCACTCTGCCTCTGGTAATCCTCGAATTGGAGAAATCCATTTTCTCTATCGCTCTCTCAGAGAAATCGATTTTTCCTCGAGAAATTGACCCTCTTGGCCAAGAAATTGTGCTGCCTCTGAGGGTTTCGAACTATTTCTTACGCAGAGCTACGAAATTCCTCTTCCCTTCTGTCACTGAGCTCTCCGGCTTACAATCTGCGCTCTGATACCATGTGAAAATTCTGCTAACCCCGAATCCTATTGCAGCGATTGATGTTATTTCTTCTATTTGTTAATTTAATTAAACAAATTATTTATTGTGTGCTACAACAAATATCGAAAAAATACACTGCAACCTTTAGAAAACAAATACTGCAGAAGAAATAAAAACGCTGGAAAAAATAGGTGCACACACACAATACAACATTATTTTAGGACTAAGTCCTCAAAAAACCCAACTCGGGAAAACCAGTGTAGCAACTGAGGGTTTTAATATTATGTAATAGTGGAAATCTGAGTACAAACTATGGATGCTCAAACCAACAATCCAAACAGAGAAATAACTGGCAATAATAACTAGTGAGAAAAATTTCTCACTCCATAGGTGATCCAACATTGACCTCGGCTTGAATTGAGTTGCTTTTTTCTCCTTCTGTGTAGTCACTATGTCAACTTACGCAGTTACTATGTCCCTCAAGCTCATAACTACTTCTCCTCTCACTGTCTCGTCAGTTGTTGTTTGGGAAATTGATACCCTTTTCTTGCAGACCCTCTGCCCGAGCTTCTGGCGCAGAATCTCTCCTCCCCAACAAAACAGAAATCTCCCCAAAAGGGCTCTGCTCTGCTTCTCTATGGCAATCACCGCCTCTCAGCAATGTACTCGCTGAAACTACAAGATCTTCCTTTGGCATCACTATCTCTACCCCTCTCACTGCTTTTATCTCACTGAATCACTTTTGGCAACACACAGTTGCTACTCTGGAAATCGATTTCCTAGCAAAATCGAATGCTCAACTGATTTGGTGTATATTCCCCAAGTCCCATCGACTTCCTCTTATAGTCCTTAGTTAAGACTTCAACAGCTATGATTAAATCTTAATCAATGCTTATGATTAACAAGAAATTGATCCATGCACTTTTCTAGAACATTCTCACCATGACTTAATTAATTCTGATTAATTAATCATATTTCTTAACTTTAGACTTGGGAAATATTTAAAAATTGACTAATAATCTAATTAAGTCCTTTCTAGGTGGAATTTCCAGAAACAATTTTTGGGTTTTGGAGATCTCATGTATACTAGCCTCTCCACAAAATTTCATGGCTAGAACACATCCGATGCTACAAAAACTAACACTATCTACAATTGCTTAACTAATATTGCAAAAGAAGGAAGTTTTGAAGTAATTGTTGCAACATAGAACTTCAGAATTTGAAGCCCTAGGGCTGATTCAAAATAGATTTTATAGAAACAACCAGTATTCACTTGTTTTCAACCCCAATCAAGAAGGAAATCTGAGTGAGTAGATTCCATGAAGACAATGATAGCTTGAAATCAAATTTGCAAGAAGACAATTTCATACCTCTCTCTCTCTCTCTCTCTCTATATATATTTATAATATGAATTTCATTTAAATACAATAGCCTCATCCCAAGGTTGGTACGATTGTCTAGCTAGGGAAAACCAAGTAAATTGTAGCCAACAATAAGGAGCTCCAATAGCATCACACCAACAAGTCCTCCTAGGCAAGACATTTCTTCTCCTCCACTTCTCAACAAGTACAATCTAGGGTTTAATCACAAGACCCTAGCTCCAATGTTTTCAAGGGATGAAACCCTAACGCTAGTATTCAATATCTTCCAAAAGCTCCATGAAACCCTAGTGCCTCTTGATACCCACCACATTCTGGGTGATATCCCAAGGATAAAGTTTTTCTCCATGATGAGCCTCAGCCTACGGCCAACAACCCCTTGATGCCTCCTACTAGCTCGTTGTGCTATTTCTTTGCCACCTGAGCCAGCCATGTGGTCCCTCACCCATCTGTATTAATCGTATGTTTGAAGGTGGGCCTCCCGAATCTAAAGGTATGTCTTGTCATTTGATAATTGAGTATTGGGTTTACTTATCATGGATACTTCTGGTTGTGGATTGATAAGGGGATTTGGCGGAAAGAGTGGGCTTAGTTTGTATTCTTGTCTCCTTGATATATTTTGGTTGCTACCCTTGAATATAAGTCCTGTGGGATCTCCTTTATTGACCATTTGGTTCTAGGGTGGTACAAATTTGGGTGCGTGGTCCTGCTCCTTTACACATATCACTCCCTTTCCACTCACTATACCCCCATTCATCATTTCTCCCACCTGGGTCCACATTCCCATTGCCCCCACCTTGGGTTAGGCTTAGAATGATGTCTCGGAGGTTGAAGCAATTAAAAGAAAGAAAAAAGGCATAATTGGCCACGTTTAACAGGAAATTGTACCACAAAATGCAAAAGATGGCTGAGACAAAATAGTTAGCACATGGGCAAAAGCCAATACATGAGTTCTACCCTAATCCATGGCCATCACCTTGGTTCTATAGGCCCTAGATGAGCCTCCTTTATCATTTAGGAACCCATGATTGTCCCAACCCCTGGAAGGCAATGAACTGCCCTACCTAAAAGGGATAATCACTGTTTTATCTTACATATCATGCTCTTGTCCTTTGGGCCCCGAGCAGTTAATTAAAGAAAATTCATGAAAAGAAAAAGGCATATAAAGAAGGGTGAAAAAATCAAGGTTGGGGCACCTCATGTACCACAACTTCTCCCTCCTATACCTTACATACCCAGGCGTGGGATTCCCCTTATCTAGCTACCCCTATGCCCTAGTATGTGGTCTAGGACTGCCCCTCTCATTCCCTATTCCATCTCACTTATTTGTAACTTGCCACCTCCATTAGAGGGATGTACTTTGGACATACTATCCCCTCTAAGGGCTGAAACCACCTAATAAGGTACTTGGCTAACCCCCTTTGGAGCGTGGAGGCACTAACACGTGCCAAGACCCACTATGGAATGGCATGCCATTATGAAGTACTCACTTTGTTATCCATGATTTGTAAGCTCTCTTACCCGATTATTTTAATGATTGGTTGTACTGGAAGCCTAGGGGACGCATTGGATCTTATGCAGGATTACAGGTGGTTTCCATTTGGGTTTGGTCTCCCTGTATGGGATCCTAACCCCCAGAGGTCTACATTGGCACATGTAGGGTGTGCATAGAGAGTCGTGGGCCTCCACAACAGCAGAAAACACTCCACGAATCTTCATGGATGTTCAGAGACTACTAGCGATCCACTTTTGGGATGATGGTGATATGCTTGGTACACTATGCCCAACAAGCCCCCACAGGAGTCCCACACTCTTGCCAGGTGTCCCAACACTTGTACGATGTCATGGTAGCATTCATTCCACCACTTGGACCATTGCATAGAATCTACAGGCATCTCTGATTCATATGGATACCCATGTGGTCATTGATGTGACCTTAGATCCACTGGGAGCACCACAAGTCTACTACTTGGAGAACAAGGGACCACCCCCTTGTCCATCATATTCCGATGAATTTGTTCCTCAATATGGAACTTCAAGATATTATCGAGCCTTTGGAGGGCCCTACGACATGCACATATTGTTATTTGGCCTTTTGTGAGCTTAGTTTTACACTTATGAGCTAGTTTGGTGGGTTTGTCACCAATAGGGGTTATTATTTGCATAATATTTTATCATAAGGGGCTAATGTAGGCCCATAAGCTAATTTGAACTCCTTAGGAGGATATATATATTGATGTTAGATACATTCATTTGGATCATCACTTGATTTGGGATCTCTCTAGTCATAGAGAATTTTCGCACTTTTTCCTTGGGGGATGTTTTTGGAGATGGATGGATTTTGATGTATGGATTTGGGCTATTTATCTTATTTTGGAGTTTGTTCTTGTGAACGAAATGCTAGTTGGATATAATCTATAACGTTGTAAGTGAATTTTGATGTTATTATTCTTGTTGCCGCACACTGCTAAAATTAGGTCTAGTTGCTACATAATTGAAATGTGGAATTAAGCATGTTTTAGCTAATTTAATTTATGGGCCAATGTTATATGAATGAAATGTCCTAGAGATTGTTTGTCTCAATAAGCTTGCATCATTTGCTTTAAAGAATAAATGCTTGAAGGTCACTTTTCTTTTCTTTCTCTCACATTGAATGAAGTTGACTTTCTGGGCCTCCTTGATCAATAAACCAAGTTCTTATTCATCAGCATCCTTGACTTCATATCCCCAAGTGAATTAGGCACTGGTCCCTTAATAGGGTGATCATTTTAACCATTTTTTTTACCATTTTCCCCTTTTTCTCCAAGTCTAGCCCCATTAGGTCACTTAAGGCATCAATTTCCCAGGAATTGACCCAAGGAAAAATTTCAATCTCCTACAGGCCACTGCGCTAGTGGGTCCCTTCCCTCTCCAAATTTGAGGCAATTCTAATAGTGGAATCTTCGAGAATCCCAAGCCCTAGATCTAGGACCGAATTTTTCCTAGACATTCCCAAGGCTAGACCTCACCAGGATCAATTCAACCTTTTGAAGTAAATATTCTTGTTTGGTTTTTTCCCCTCACCTTGTCCAAGATAGGAACAATATTGGTTGCTACATTCCATCCCCGAACCTGGGTTGGGTCCACTTGGCCCCATGTGGTCCCACTTCTCAATAAAGACTATTTGTCCAAGACCATTTGGGAGTCCAAGTTTCCAAGGACTATAGGGATTGAGAAACTCCTTTATAAGCCTATCCTTTCTCCCTCAACCCTCCAATCCTCACCCCTTGCCCTTGGTGGACCAAGTCCCTTGCTTAAAGAGCAAGAAAGTTCCATTCCTCACTCCATCCTTGGGAAAGGGTTTTCAGGGTCACTTCTCACCTATCCATTGACATCTACTTTATAAAGTGATTCCTACACTTCCAGGACTCTTCCCATCGTTGAAAGTTTGTAAAGGGAAATGAGACTTAGCTGTGGTGACAGTGGGCTAAGCCTCCATTGTTGCCCTTGAACTAGCAGTTGCCCTCTAGAGCGAGAGAGAGAGAGAGAGAGAGACAAGTGTACTCTTCTCCTTACATCTCTAACACAAGATGATGAAGATATGCTATAGTGAGATCATCTCCAATATCCTCTTTACAAGAGTAAATCCTAGTATCTAACAACGATCCTCCAACAAAGATGGTCTCCCTCTTGTCCATAAAATGTTGGAAATATGGTAGCCATGGTCGCTACTTTCATCATGAAAAGAAAAAAAAAGTTGAATTTGAATTTATGCCTCCAAATTACTTAAGTTGGCTTCGTATTGTTCAAGTCGGTTGTGCCCCTAAGAGGCACCCATTCGAACCCCTTTGAAGACTATAAAGGAGACCTCCTCTCCTCATTTGTACATCGATTGGTGTCTTGTTTACATATGATCCAACATAGTTACAAGCAAAAGAAGGGGGCCAAAATTCAAAAGGAGGGCTTGGCACTTGATCTTGTTCTTAGTTAGTGGTTTGGATATTGCTGTGATGTTGTTGTTTCTGATGTTTACATGAACTTTGAACTCTCTCTCTTTCATAAGGAAAGATTTCTGGGTTTTCTCCTTGTGGGTTTTGCCCTGCCCTAAGGTATAATTTTTGTGTCTCGTCTCGTTGTCTCATGGTTATCTCTACTGCTCTTTCATGTTATATTGGTTGAAATTTTCTTTTGTATAACTGCTTAATGATATTGAATATTATGTGGAATTAATGCTAACTAATCATTGGAAGTAGTTATCTATTGAAGAAAATTTATTCTAGCTAGAGCCCTAGAATATAAACAAATAACTCCTAGTGTTTTCTCATGAAAGGAGTATAGTGATGATGCTGTAAAATGACTTTATTCTTCTTCGATATGTATGAGAGGTAAGGGAAGATAATAATACATATGTGAGCCTAAACCCTTACAAGAAACCTACAAAACCACAAATGGGCTCACACATATGAAGTGCTACACTAAAATGGTTCACATGTCAAGCTCCAAGGTGATGTCATACACAAGCAAGGGTCCAATGCAAAGGGTGCTCCACGAGATGTGTCCAACGCTTCTCCTACAAGCCTTCAAGGATCATAATGCTCCTCTTAAGCCATGTGCTCCACTTGGTCCACTCCACCTATATGAACACTATAGCAACCTGTTATGCCTCATATTGACACGAGTGGTAGAGACATATTTGCAGGGGTACAAACATTTCTTTTTTGCTCAAGGATAGTGGTCCTTCTTCATGGAGCATGAGGATGATGATCTTGGTAGTATTGGTTGTTTTCTTGGTGATTAGATGCACCTTGTTAATGATTGTAGACAATGACATCCTCATTTGATGATTGATGCTCACATGTTGATTCAATTTGTTGGATGATGGGTGATAGTTTTTGCTTCAGGATGATGCTTCTTAGCATGATGGATTGGTTATAATGATCATCTTGCAAGAGTGCCTTCATCTTCCACGTCTATTTTACTTTGCTGACCATAATTAACAAGATAGACAATGTTCATGGAGCACATTGGGGGAATTTACATGAGGTATTGACATGGAGCCATGTTGGAGGAGCTGATTAGACAACCATTTGGCCAGAACTCTCTTTTCCTTTTCACCTTTTGGAGTGCCTTGGCAGGAATTGAGCCTCATTTTGAGATGTGGCCTTTGTGATGGAGCAACCAGCTTCTTCTACAGGGATATTTACAACAATAGACATTCATTCTTCTTGAATACCCACCTCCTTGGCATGTTTTCCACATCCTAAGGTTTCAGCGCATGGTTGATGGATCTTTCTTGTTGGACAAGGGCATCCTGGTCTTCTTGTCTCGATCTAATTCTTATGATCATATTTCATGGAATAGGCATCTCTGAACCAGAGCATCCTGAAGTACCCATGCAGGATGATGATGGATGGGAACCCATTGCATCAAATCCTGAGCCCACAGCTGAAGGATGGGAGCTGCCTTGGAGCCATGTTGGAGGAGCTGATTAGACAACCATTTGGCCAGAACTCTCTCTTCCTTTTCACCTTTTGGAGTGCCT